>KL271353.1:0-10409 GCA_000699545.1 Podiceps cristatus | reverse complement strand
TAAAAAAAAAAAAAAAAAAAAAAAAAAAAAAAAAAAAGCACTCTTTTTTACCTGTTCCTTTTTTTTGACCTCTAAGTACTAATGTCCACCTTTACAAATCTGTTTCAGCTTCTTAGATGAAAGCCCTGGTGCACATGCAAAAAAAAAAAAAAATTAAAAAATCCCCAAATTTTATTAGAAATTTTGCACTTCAGAAGCTGCTAACTCAGCCAGGTGCAGGGGCAATAGTTTGTCTCTCTTGCACTGCAGGCTGGAAAGCCCAGGGAGCACTGGCACTCTTGAGAAGCAGATGTGGTTTTCATCATTCATGAACGATCATTCTGGCCAGCTCTTGGAGGAACATTTGAGGACCCCAGAGGGGACCACATCCATCACTACTGAGCAGAAAAGAGGGCTATTGCAACAGAGGGCCCTTTGCAGCAGTAAAAGTAGCTGAGAAGATTATTTGTAATTCCCTGTAGAATCTCCCTAGGCTGGAATAAAATTTAAAATAATCTTTGTAATGTTCTGCATCTCACACTAACAGCAATATTTTGTACTATTAGAAATTACTTTTCCAAAGTCATCAGGCTATTTTAAGACCTAGGTAAGGCTGCAGATTCATCATGATTACTGTTAGTGTTGGAAAGGCTAGGAATTGCCTTTCCTGACTTCTCCCCTCTGCGGGCGCCTAAGTGCGTGCCTGACCGGGTGGCTGGCTGCCCGAGCGCCTGGGCCGATGAGCAGCTGTAGAATCTTCACCGAGAGTCTCACCAGAGCAGCCTCCGGCTCCCGGAGGGCAGGAACGGGCTGTCAGCTGAGGGGGAAGGACAGGAGAGGCCAGGTGGGCATCACCCCACCCAGGTGGGGAAATCACCCACCCCGCCAGAGCAAGGAGGCAGCTGGAGGCCAGGAGGACAGAGCTTGTCCTGGAAAGGCAGGACACCATTCTCTTAATCAACTCCAGTGCAAAAAGCTTGAACGCTGCCTGGACAACAGGCTAAACCCACTGGGAAACGTGATTTCTCTCCCACACGTGAAAAAAAAAAAAAAAAAAATGCCGTGCTGACTTCTACAAAGATTGTTTTGTTTACATGGATTTTGTACTTTTTTCATGGTTCTTTGGTCATAAATTCCCTTGCTTTTAAAATAAATATTACCAGGTTAATGACTTTTCCTTTATTTTACAACTCCATTATTTTCTGATGTTTTGCGTGTTTGAAAACAAAAATGTTACTAGCTTTTCTTTTCAGCAAATAAGATGGGAGCAGACAACAGACCTCAATCAATGTAATATTTTTAAAGAATGTAAATGAATTCGAAGGAGGTGGGAAAGGGCACATGTCTTTGTAACACGGATTTAAAAATGGGTTTGCATTCGCATTTAATTTTAATGGCGTTTATGCCCTCTAGTGTCAGTAAGCGTTATTGCATCTAGGTTTTTTGAATATTGACCATTTTTTTCCTTAACGGTTTCTGTCAGTATCAGCCTAAACTATTTAATCTTTGTAAAAATGCACATCCTGGATTTATTCCTAGTCTATATGTCCTACAGTTTCAGAGTTTTTCTGTAGAGGCCATCTGGAGGGGGTGGTGTTTCTATCCAAAGTAAGCTATTCCAGAATGCATTTTTGGTCTGTCAAACACGCACAAAAATATAGCTAAATTACAATTTTTGTGAGTACTTATTTTAACCTCTAAAATACATGTATTTTTTTGTTGAAAAATGCTCCTGTTTTCAAACAAAAAATCAGAATTTAAATAAGCAGTATTGTTCTTCTCCTTCATTAAGATTCTTAAAGAAAAGACCTCCTCTGTTCACATCAAAGAAAAATGGCCAAAAAGTATGACTTGTTTTAATTACAAATCAGACCTTTGACTTATGAAATATTCCATCTTAGAGCCATCAAAAAAACAGTCTTTATTAGATTCAGGAGTAAGATAAATAGCCAATGATGCCACAAATACAGCCTCTGTTGTCTGAGATTTCTTGAATTATGGATATGCAACATCAGATATATTCCATTCATTAATTAGAAAAGCAGTATTGCTTTGGCAGGTGGATGTCCACGGGTTAGCTCTGATGTGGCAATGCTTAGGTTAAAGATTGGGCATTTGTAAACCCAGCTACCTGTTTCCCAAGTTCCTACAACAGCTCAGCTTTTGGTGTGCATTTCAAGTTGCATTTCATGCCCCCAGATCTGTCATTCAAAGCTTTAAGAAATCATGCCCATGTTACTCAGATCAGTACTCTGAAAGATCTAGTATTTGCAAAATAAAAGAATACACTGGCTTGCCATCTTCCCTTGCAGTAAGGAGCCAAATATGCAAAACTGGTCTGTCACCTGTTGAATACAAATAACTGAGACAAAAGCAGATGCCTTTAAATCCATCCATCCCTGTACAATGTCACTAAGTGAACAGATAGCCACAGATGGCAAGCAATAGCCCATGTCTGGCCTGTCCGGACTATGCCTAGTGAAACCTAGGCATTAGTTTGATCAAGTAGTTTCTGACTTGTAATTGGATAAAACCTGATTGACACATCTAGTTTGTCATAGCCTTTTCCCTTCCCTTTTTGGCTAATGAAGTAGAACGCACCTGATTGATAACAGGGATCAGTACAACATCTCTTTTTTCTTCACTCATCCAGAGCATACAATATTGGGATGACACTTTAGACATTACAAAACTAGATTGTCAGTACAAATCATAAATGCCCAAAGACTGACTTGAGCTTTGGCCGCAATAATAGACATATGTGGAACAGACTATATACAAAGCTGTGAAAAGACTGAAACTAGGAAGAGAAGCACATAAAGGATAATATGTTCGCAGTTACTGTCTGAAGAGCAGTGAGACAAGCAGGGTAGCACTAGATAAATCCTTGAAATAGTTCTCTTTTGAAAAGTGACTCTGTGAAAATTGCTTAATAAGATTCCATATTTGTCGTGTCTCCATGACTGAAGGGATCAGATTTTCTGCAGAATTTAGGAATTGTTTTAGAGATCAAGTATAATTTTTCCACTTTGAAATACAAACACCACAAAGCTCCTCTGCCATCTGAAAATGGAGTTAAGTTCTTTTTTAGTTTAGACTTTCTAAGGGATAAAGCAATTGCAAGTGGGGTAAAGGAAGACATTTTCCCTTCATTTTATGTATGTCATCCACTTCCAATGGTGGTATTCAGTGATATATGAGGTATAACTAAGGGTAATGTTTAATCCAGCAGGAGGAACTTCATTAACAATTCTGGTCATGCCTACACTAGACTAAAATCTGTGTCACTGTCCCAAAGGAGAGCAAGGCTAACCAGTGTAAAGGTAGTAAAAACTCCATTTTGTCACAGAAGTGAGAAAATTATATGTTTCTCACCCTGTGCAGGGAGGCTAATTTCTTGGAAGTCATTTTTTTCTGACTGTAGTTTTGTTTAAATATCTCCAATACAGTGTTTATCAGCAGGAGAAAAACTAATTATGTAAGAGTTATTAATGATGTGAAAGATATTATTAGCACTAAACAATGGACAAATAACATTACATTTGGAAAATGTCACTGTACTACAACTTATTCAAGCTGAAATAGAAAAATAATCAAAAGCAAGTTATTTCCAAATAAGCAGTATATCCATCTACCTGTCATTTTGCCCACAAGCTAAGAAAAACTTTGCAAAATACCTTCATGTATCAAACAATCCTAATTTTTTTATTTTGCTCCGTGACACTGAAATACTGTGAAAAGGCACCTCCTTGGGTCAGGAGGTAGGTCTGCACTCACATACTGAAACATTAGGGACAGATCAGCTAATAGTTCCTGTCACCACTCCTAAAGCACCGGGCTGCACTTGATTCACATAATTATAATGTCACATTATCAACAGGATGAACTATATCCCTGAGCAACATCAAACCAAATTAATTAGAGCCAGAAATGCCTTCTGTCCACAGCAGACGTCGGTGACAATGAGAGCTTATGAAGGTTCAGCAATTTAGCTTTTCAAGTGATAGGCATCTAAATATAGGTTTAGGAGTCTAATTTAAGAGTTCCATCCAGTAGTACTGGGTATATGTAAATTTTGCGTTTCAAGATCTGTTTGTGTCAGGTGTGTGTAAATAGATACTGCCTTTTAAATAGCTTTCAGTTGATACACTTTGATTCAACTGAAGAAAGTACTTGGACCATATCGAAAAGGATGAAGTAAAGCTAACAAATACTGTAAAGTGGCAATGATTATCAGGATCCTAGGACTTCTCTCCTAAGCTCACCACTCTGGCCTCATGCCCATTGCTCACCTCACCAGTCCACCTGAAAAAAAAAAAAAAAAAAAAAAAAGGGGGGGGGTTAATTAGGTATCAGGGATCCCATTCATCAAAGGGACCTTGAAAGGTCATTTATCCACTTCCCTGCCCAAAGGAAAGAACAGCGGGGCATACATTACTCCTGTCAGCAGATAGTCAGCTCTGGCTTTAGGAAGATAAGTACCAAAAATGCCTATGTCGTGGGGTGCAAATGTTCATGTGAAGGAAAGCATGACTGTCTTTCTAGTATTTTTCTGGTTTTATACGTCTTGTAACTAAAAGACTAAATATTAATAATTTAGAAGATGGATCCTATTTCATTATATCTTTTGATCCAATCCTGCATGTCACAAAATCAGAAACTAAGAGCATTCAAATTATAAGCAGGTGGGGGCAGTTATTGGTAAAAATACTAATGCATGCTTTCCTGTGAATATTTTACATTTGGGCATGCTTTGTAAAGCAACTAAACATTTACTTTACACAACATAATCTTTGTCACTAGTCTAAGACTTGGTCATCTATATTATATCTGCCTGGATGACAACTTATTTGAATATTTACATTAAACATCTTCCTCTTATCTTATAAAATGCAAACCATTCATCTTCACCTACAAGTTGAGGCAAAATCTCCTTTTGACATATGCTAAACTCTCATTGTTAGAAGGTGTTCTCTAACCCCATATAGATTCTCCATCATCTGATATCCTCATCCCTTTATCCCTCCTTTCTCATGATTAGATGCACAGTTTTGACCATATGACTTGAAGACTCTCCACCATCTTCTCTATTACTTTTCCAATTCCTGATGAACAGACAGGTTTTATTTTCCAGATAACATTTTCCAAACACTGCCTCTCCTGCAGTTTTATTTCTTGCCTTTTCTTGTGTTAACAGTATATAAATTCTTTGCAATAGGAAATGTGTCTCTCTGCTCACAAGCATACTAAACTCACATGCTACAATCAATGTTTAATAATAATTTAAAATCCCGTAAAGTGAAAAACAGAATTGTACTTGAAGGTAATTTATCTCTTTATCAAACTCCGTAGTATGTAATTCTGTACTTGTCCTATAGAATATGGAAGTCTACAGAGAGCAAAGAGCTGGTATCTCTTAATAAACTGTCACTGGAATGCCTCTACATCGTTCAGTAGTACTATGTTCTTACTTGCTGGACAAAACAATATCCAGCATCATAAAGAAAGGTGGTAGCCCTAGTAGTTCTGAACAGTGACAGGATTTGCAGTTAGAATTTGTTGTGTTGCTTACCTGTGTCTTGAGTATTTTGGGTTTGCTTTCAGCTAGACCACAGAAGGGACCCCTGGACTTCAGCTAGTCCAGCCTCCCACTCAAAAAAGGCCTGTCAACAATAGATTAGGTCAGCCATGCTTTTGTCTAGCCAAGTGTTGAAAATCTCCAAGGATAGAAAGTCCACAATCTCCTGGGCAACCTGTTCCAGAAATGTGCTGCCCTCCTAAATGAAAGTACTATATCAATTTAAGTGAGACAACAGATTATTCAGCTTGGCATCTAACTTACCGAGTGTTCTCCCTAGGATCTTGCCGATGGAAAGTGATGAGTTCTTCCAACAAGCAGAGTAAGGACTTAACTTCAACATTGATTTTTTTTTTTCCTTAGCAAGGTCACTCTCTCTCCATCGCAGGAGGCAGCCTGGGAAAACTACAGCAGGTAGATGCCCACGGTTTGACAGACAGGATTAGCTTCAAATTAAAATTATGCATGCACAACACTGGGCATGCTGTATATGTATACATATGTGTATAAAGTATTATCTACATGCAGCAAGTATTATTTGCAAGAGAAATAAAATCTATTGTGCAATTAATTCATCTTGAAATTCAATGCTTAGAAGAGATTTTGTCTTTACCAAGCATTTTGTTTTCTTTAACCCAGATATGGTGACATGGTGCCAAAGACAATAGCTGGCAAGATTTTTGGTTCAATATGCTCCCTGAGTGGAGTCTTGGTCATTGCTCTGCCAGTTCCTGTAATTGTCTCCAACTTCAGCCGTATCTACCACCAGAATCAACGAGCAGACAAGCGCAGGGCACAAAAGGTGAGTTCCTTATTTTTCCTCCTTTTGTTGTTGAGTACTAGATAAAATACGACTTTCTATATGCTGCGCATCCTCAAAGAGAGTATTCCTTAGCAAAAGGACTACTATATGTATGTGCTACATGCCTAGCCCATGTCCTAGATGCAAATAGTGTGCTATTTCGGGGGGAAAGGGGGTGCCCAGTTCATTTATCTTGTCTGTCAAAATGTACAGATGTGTTATTGTGGTAATTCATCCTGCTTGTTAGACTAGATCTAGTATTTTCAGGCAATAGCTGCAGTCCCACCCACTGAAGATTTTTCTGTGTTTTTCAGGCAGACTTTCTTTCCACCAGAGTCTTCTGAGGAAAAAAAAAAAAAAAAAAAAAAAAAAAAAAGTAATGATTTCTAATGTCTATCCTAACAGCCTGCTTCACTAATCCATGTGTTTAATTCCCAGGTTCAGTCTCTGGGGAATCTGATTATTGGGGAACTTGTCTCCTCAGCTCTAGTTTGCTTAAAAGGCTTTAGATAAAAGCTTAATCAGGAAAAGCTGAAACTAAAAGTCTTTTTTTCCAGCTTCCTTGATTTGCTGAATCTCTCACTAAAATATCAACAAGACAGTTTCCCTCCCTGACCTATATGGGCAAGGTCAGGAGCCAAGAAGAGCTGTTTACCATGAGAGACTCAGCCAAGCCTGGACAGTCACCTTCATTTCACATCACTGCCAAAAAACTAGCCCTGATCCACTTCGCCCAACCCTATAATGCTAAGCAGCTCAGATAGCCTCCGTTGGCACCTGAAGCCCTGATAAGGGAGTCAAGATGCATTACCTTCTGCTGGTGGCAGTCAGAAGGCTCTGGATGCACTTCAGACCTTGCCAAGGCTGAGGTGTCACCACTTGGGCTTTTTGTGGCCCCGTGGCCTCTCTTCGGAAGTCCTGAGCCTCCAGCGGCCCAGGGAGAGCAGGATCGCTGCTCGCAGAGGCACGCAGGCAGGCCACGGCGGGGCACTACATACATAGACCGGGGAACTGGTCTGCCCAGGCTGACCGAGGCTGCCTCTGCCTCATATAGACAACAGCACCAGGTTTAGAGATACAAAATGGTTGTGTATTTCTTTCTGACCTTTGACCAGAAAGGTCAGCATTTTGACTGATCTCTTCATGGAAATCAAGTAAATGTACACAGTGATACCATTCCCAGAATATCTTAAAATCAGGAGAAACAGAAATACATGGCCAAGAAAGTCAGTCATAGGCCCAGGCTTAGATATTGTACTCTTTGATAGCAACATCTTGGAAGAACACTGTCAGATGAGGAAAATGGCCATAAAAGAAATCAGGCGTATCACAGAAATGTCACACCTTTCTAGAATCCTGATTTCAAATACACATTGCTTCAGTGATCCAAATATCATACCTTACCTATCCTACTAATTCCACCCACCCTTTTGCGTGCCATTTTGTCCCACTTGCTAGTTCCAGCTCTGCATTCCCCACTGCCACCACTGGAACATGCAGGGAACACATCACTTCTACATTACATTGTTTTTAACGAGAACTTTTCCACTTCTGTTTGCCTAATGGCAGCAGAGAAAGAACAGTGTGTGTCAGCCAGAACACAGTGCTTCATTACTGTGCCTCCAAGCATTGCAAGAGTCATGGATAACAGATCTGCTTGATCCCTGCAATCAATGTGCCTGTTCTGAGCTTCTGTAATAGCTGCAGACATAACCAGCTCTACTTCAGATAGAAACTGTCTCCTACTGTATGTCATGAAACAAAATTTTCTATGCCTGCTTGTGGTAGGTTGACCTTGGCTGGACACCAGGTGCTCACCAAGCCAATCTGTCACTCCCCTCCTCAGCAGGACACGGCAGGGGAGAAAATAAGACAGAAAAAACCTCAGGGGTCAAGATAAAGGCAGTTTAAAAAAGCAAAAGCAAAGGCCACGTGCAGAAGCAAAGGACTCTCTCCCCACCATCAGGGGGGGTTGCCCAGCCACTGCCCAGGAAGCAGGGCTTCAGTACCCATAGCAGTTGTTCTGGAAGACAAACATCATAACAACGAATAACTCCCTCCCCTCCTCCTTTCTCTTAGCTTTTATTGCTGAGCAGATGTCATATGGTGCGGATGGAATATCCCTTTGGTCGGTTTGGCTCAGCTGTCCCAGCTGTGTCCCCTCCCAAGCCCCTGCCCACCCCCAGCCTATTGGTGAGGGGGCATGTTGGGGAGACAGCCCCGATGCTGTGCAGCAGCCGACACACCGGTGTGTTACCAGCACCTTTCTAGCTACCAATACAAAGCCCAGCACTATGCAGGCTGCTTTGGGGAAAATAAACTCCACCTCAGCCAGACTCAATGCACTGCTTTACACTTGCCAATGAAAAAGAGATGGACACTAGAAAATACCTTGCAAAAATTAGATTGGCAGACTGACTGATATTCCCCATAATCTCTTCCTGAATAGAAACTGCTCGAGTTAATAATTGACTTTTTCTCCTTGCAAAACAGTGAGCTCATTGTATGTTTCAGACAGGAATATGAAGTGATGAATGGCAATCCTGCCAAGTGTCTTTTCCTCTGCTCCCCAGAACAATGCCAGCAGTAAGGATGAGAGATTTCCTCTGACCGTGTTTATGCCCTTCTTACTTTGGAGAAAATGGCTTTCAGGTCTGATTAACTTAGCATGGGGTGTGTCTTTCATTGATATCTCCTATTGCAAAGTCATTCTCTGTCAACCTAAAATGACTCAGATGTTGAACTGAATATTACTCTGATGGATTGAAAAACAAAATCAACAAAAAGAACTTTTTGGGTACTGTGTAGTCCATATTTAGTAATATTTAGCTATGAAGTATAGCCTTGCTGTGAAATGCAAAGGTTCTACTGCATTGTATAAGAATATTCAAGCAAAAAGGTCACATTACTGAAGTCTGAAATTCTTTCTTCATTCAATACAATAGAAGCTTTACACAGTTTTCTAAAATAAATGTTTCCCTATGCAACAACCTTATTTCTATTCTCTAAGGCTGAAGAACATAAGCTTGAAAGAAGGTGCTGTTTCATGGAGCACAGCATGAACCCCTGCAGCCGATGGTACCTCCTGCTGGTTACAACAGCTTCCATCTGATTGAGAGAGTTGTATATTTGAATTGTGCAACTTAGTTTATCAATATCTCATACAGATGTTTAATCAAGGTAGTCTTCAGAAATGGCAAAACATTTGGGCTGTAAGAAAACTCAAGAGAAAGTTCTCCAGTGAAGAGCTGAAATCTAGTCCCAGGTGCACTGGCAATTTACAGCAGAAACCTTTTGCCACCTGTATTAGGTTTGTTCAAGAGCCATGTGACTATCAGTATATGCATTTATTGATATGAGTTCTGCACAGTCATTCAAGATAAGATAATTCCATTTGTTTCTTTTTGGCAAAAAGATGCTGCACGTTAATGTTCAGGAGAGAATGGAAGAGACAAATTTATCTATATACCATCTCATTTTGAATGCATTTTAAAGGAAGCTCCTGCTTCCAACCAGGGAAATACATTGTTACAAAAGAGACATCAATATAAATAAAATAAGAGATGAAAACAAAAAATGAAGTAAAATAACCAGAACATTTTCTTCTATCAGATAATAAGGTCCAAGGATCGGACCTATCCTGACAATAAATAAAAAAATAATCCAAAATAGATATTGGAATTCAGGGCAGGACCAATTATGCTCTGTACTCTTACTATGCCTTTTCCTCAAGCAGATTTATCACAACTGAAACAGTTTTGAAGAATCCTATTTGTGGACCTTTTCTCAGCTAGAGACAACTTCAAGAGGCCAAGCTATTTTGGTTGCCCATCAGTGCCTTCAGGTGGCAAAGTTATGACAGACATGTTGTGACTGGTCCACATATAAAAGAAAGGAAAGGAGGGGAAGGGGAAAGGGAAGAGGAAAGGGGAAAGGGGAATGGGGAAAGGAAAGAATAGGCTTAGGTAAGCTTGGATACAATTTCCTATTCAATATTTGATAGGTATCAAAGGGTGAGGTACCATAGAATCATAGAATGGTCTGGGTTGG
>JMFS01066357.1:0-18906 GCA_000699545.1 Podiceps cristatus | reverse complement strand
CCAAAACATTCTATGATTCTATGAAATGTGGATGGTTTTACCACAGATTAAAGAGCAGGTCTGGCTCTCAGCTTGTTATTAAGAACCTAGTTGCTAGTTAGGTCCTGATGTACTATGGAAAAGCACAAACTGTGCCAGATTACCTTTCTTCAATACTGTGTTCCTTTTTTGGTTAAATAGAGTAAACTTCTATTGCATGAAATCCGATCAATGTAACGTACACCATTCCAGGTTCATGCTAACACACAGTGGTTTTACTCAAGTGATTGATCTCTAGCATTCTGCCACTTGGCCAGTTTCTCCAAAACCTATTACTGGGAAAACGTCTGTGCCAGCTCTTTTTGTCTGCATCAGCATATGTTGGGCAATGAAGCACAAAATTTGCAAATGGTTTCCTTAATTTGAATACACAATTGTAAACTGCACTCTATCATCTTTCTTCCCCCTCCCATTCCACCCCATGAAAGTGTTCAGTTGCATCTCTTAGCTCTAATCAAGAGGAGAAGAGTGAAAAACAAACATTTAACTTTGAGTAATATTTTTCCATTCCTAAAATTCTGTGGAAGAAAAAAAATACACCACAAATTATTCAGATATCAAGAGTCCCTTTGGGAACTCTTCACAAAAGTGATATTAAAATATATACATATTATGAAAAAGGGTGACACAAAACCTACCAGGAAAATATGTACTGCACATAGACAGTGTAATTTCTGTCTTGAAGGCTTGCCTCTAGTTTTATACTTCATCAGTTATTCCTTCAATGAAGTAATATTCTGCCTGGTTAGACAAGGTCTTTAAAGCAATTACAGAAGGTTAATTGTACCAAATTAGCATATCTAATATGATACTAATGCCACAATATGTGGTGAATACCAGTAGTTTTACCCACCATGTGTATTTAATTGCCATATCAATTTGTCAAAGTATTTCTGAATACAATGAGCTCCTAAATATCTGCAGCTGACTAGTTTAGTATTTTGTAATTATTATTTTCTTCTTATTATAAATTGGGGATATTTGGTTTCCTTCTATCCTTCAGACCTTCACACATCTGTCAAGCTACGTTCTTGTATCTACTATAAAAAAGTACAGGTGATCTGGTCATCACAGCTTTGCAACTCTTGAATAAACATTTCTTAAAAATACAGCTGACCTGCCTATAGGCTCAGTGAAGGAAGTTTCTCAATGGCTAAGCTGGAACATTTAAGTATCCTTTAGCTTATGCTTGCTCTTTTGTGTTTTTCATCCTAATCTGAAAAAATAAATGGCAATTTATTAAAAGATAGTAGTACTAGGAAAATCTTAAACTTTTCTTTCTGTTATGTTAAGCTAATCCACCGGGGATGTCCCCAGTGATAGCCATGGTTAAAAGGGGAAAGTGTGAGTTAGAGGTGAGCTGAAAAAAATAGTCAAACTGAAACCAGGCTTTTATTTTGCAGAACTGTGTTAGTCATATGACAGTGCTAGCTTACATGGATTTACCACTAAGGTTGCTGGCTATGATTTGCGCCCTGTTTTGAAGGATGGTGAAGAAAGGTAAAATATAAAATTGTTCTGATGACTAAAAATTATTAGGAGATGAAAGGGAAGGCACAATGACATAGTGCTTTCCTTTAACTGGAAAAAAAAAAAAAAAAAAGTGTTTTCACTTTATTTTCACAAATTGATTTGACTAATATAGAATCATAGAATGGTTTGGCTTGAAAGGGACCTTAGGAAAAGAGCTCAGATGAAGCAAGGTCAGATCAAGCAGAAAGCAATTGAGATGCAGAGAGAGAGAAGTTAAGTTTTTTGTTTTGTTTTGTTTTTTTAAGAAAAGGCTATAGATGGGAAAATTATATTTGAAATAAGATCAGAAGAGTTACAGAGAAAAGAACAGAGAAAAGAGGAAAATGAAAGAAATGCTACTTTAAGTGAATTCTGATTTAACAGATGCTGAAATGGGGAAAATAAAGATAGCAAAGAGATGTCTTCAGTATATAATGAATGATGTAAAGAAATCAGAAAAGCATTTTCTTACCTTTTTAGAAGCACATTTTGTAGCTGTTGGCAGCTGCAATTGCATTGATGGTATTTGATATGTAGTGTCAACATAAATGAACTGTTATCACCAGGACCTTAAAATGCCCTTGTTTACACTAGGAAATCCAGGACTAATACGTCTGAAGCAGCTGTTAATGATGACAGATGTGATCCAAAGAGCCATTGGACTATTTTGATATTTCTATTGCCTAGCTCTGTCTTAAGTAAACGGATAGAGGCATCATAAAGATGCCTAAATCTTCTTCCACCCATGGCTTTGTGACTGCTGGAAATGCATCAACACAAAAGTAGACTCCAAGAAATTGAGGGTGCAAACAAGAGCTTCTACAAGGGACATTTAATAATGGGTTTTCAGCTGTGACAGAATGAGGTTAAGCCCACTCTGCATCTTCAGTTAAGAGTTTTGAAATGTGGCTTAGATGTTTTAGATGAAGGCACCTATTGTGCTATATTGCATAGAAGTAGTGATGCATGGCAGGACATTGAGAGGCAATGGCACAAGCTGGACCACAGGACACTCATGCTGGACTTAAGGAAAAAAAAAACAAAACAAAACAAAACAAAAAACACCATGCAGAAAGTAAAGTACTGGAGCAGAGGCCCCAAAGAGTTGTGCATTCTCCACGCATGGAGATTTTCAAGCTGTCTCTGCTTTGGGTAGAGATTTGGATTAGAGGTGTCCAGAGGTCCTGTGCTAGTTTTGGCTGGAATAGAGTTAATGTTCTTCAGAGTAACTAGTATGGGGTTATGTTTTGGATTTGTGCTAAAAACCGTGTTGATAATACAGAGATGTTTTTCTCATTGCTGAGCAGCACTTACAGAGTCAAGGCCTTTGCTGCCTCTCAGCCCACCCCACCAGCGAGGTGGCTTGGGGGGCACAAGGGGTTGGGAGGGGACACAGCCGGGACAGCTGACCCCAGCTGACCAGAGGGGTGTTCCATGCCATATGGTGTCATGCTCAGCATATAGAGCTGGGGGAAGAAGGAAGGGGAGGATGTTCAGAGTTGCAGTGTTTGTCTTCCCAAGTGACTGTTAACATGTGACAGAGCCCGGCTTTCCTGGAGGTGGTTGAACACCTGCCTGCCCATGGGAAAGAGGGAATGAATTCCTTGTTTAGCTTCGCTTGTGTACATGGCTTTGACTTTGGCTATTAAACTGTCTTTATCTCAACCCACCAGTTTTCTCACTTTTACCCCTCTGATTCTCTCCTCCATCCTGCCAGGCTAGGGGGAAGTGAGCAAACTGCTGTGTGGTGCTTAGTTGCTGGTGCTTTACCTATTAAACAGTCTTTATCTCAACCTACATTTTCTCACGTTACCCTTCTGATTCTTTCCCCCATCCCACCAGGGGGTAGTAAGCAAGTGGCTGTGTGGTGCTTAGTTTCTGGCATGTCCCTTCCAGCCTTAGTTATCCAATGATTCTCTTTTTATTAACTGCTTAGATATTTTTAGCTAACCTTTGTATATTTTCAAGAAATGTCATGTTTTTAGTCTCAGTTTCTGAAAAAGTCAATACTTATCCTCTGAAGCCAGTTTATATAAAAATGTAATTTACTTACGTGTCTGTAAAAGAAATATAATGAAATTTAAAAGTACTTCTCTACTTATTATTTTTTAGAACTATTAATTTTATATTTATATGAAATTTATCATATATTTATTCTGTTTAAATCTATATTTAAATATGTAAGCATGTTTACACTGTTTCAGTTTTGTCATAAGTGACTGTCTAAATTGAGGTTAAAAGTACTAAACCTCTTATAAATTTGGAGTTTCTTTAATGTTATAACAAAATTGATGAGATATGGACTTGACAAGTGGATAATAGTGTAATGGTAGACTGTTGGGTGGGTGCAAAGTATCATGATTAGTGCAACCTGTCTACCTGGTTGCAAGTTTTACAAACAGTGTTCACTTGGAGCTGATACTAGGGCTAATAAAGCTTAACATCTTTACTGGTGACTGGGCTGTTAGGGCATAATGTGTTCCCCACAAGTTTATTCAATACCAAGGTGGAAGAAACAGTCAATATGCAGGTCGGCACAATTGCAGAGGGTCCTGGACAGGCTGGAGAAGTGGGCAGACAAGAACCGTATGAGATTCACCAAAATTGAATGCAGACCCTGGGCCTCAGGATGGATGAAGCCTTGCAGTAGGACAGGCTGGGGCTGAGTGGTCAAAAGCAGTTCTGCAAAAAAGGATCTGGGGCTTGGGCTTCAGGGACACCAGGGTAGCCATGAGGCAGCAGTGCCCCTGGGCAGCAAAGTAGCCTCTGCTTGCTGGGCTGCACAAGCGAGGTTTCAGCCAAGGAAGATGCCCTGCCCTGCTGAGCGGGACCTGTGAGATGCACCATCTGTGCTGTGCCCATCCCAGGGCAATTCCATATGGGACAGACACTGATGTACTGGTGTGACTCCCATGCAGGCCACCAAGGTGGTTGGAGGCTGGAGCACTGGTGTTTGGGGACAGTCTGCAAAAGCTGGATTTATTCACCTGGGAACACACACCTTCAAGAGGGCTTTATTAATTCTTCAAGCTATTCAGTAGGGAGGTATAAAGATGACAGAGCTAGATTCCTCTCAAGTGTTGCGCAAAGGAATGAACAGATTCTTGCTGGAACATGGCAAACTCTGGCTGAAAGTAAAGAATTTTTTTTTCATTGTGGAGGTGAGCAAACATGGCAACAGGTGCTCAGAGAAGATGTGAAATCACTATCGTTGGAGATATTCAGAGCTGCACTGAACACAGCCCTAAGCCACCTGCTCTAATTGCACCTGCTTCAAGCCAGGGCTGAGGTTGGTGACCTCTGAAGATCCATTCCTACCCATGCTGTGACTCTGGCGGAATTTCATTTGAAACTTTCTGTAACTGAGAAAGGCCTAATAGCTTGCATTATGGACCAAATACTTTACCCTCCAGATCAAACTCCATAGTGATATCTTTTTATTATTTAATTTACCTCTAGGTAGCTAACAACGAGATTTTACTCTCTGTTCTCTCATTTAAAGTAGCATATTCATATTTTTAATTTTCTTTCCTCTTTTAATTATTTGGTTTTGTACTGTAACGTGAATGTATAGCTACAAAAAACATTGTTATTGACTTGTTCATTTCAGAATTAGTACTGCATTTACACTATTGTGTTAGAGGTGAAAGGTTAGAATGGTTGATGTGACTGGCCTTGATAGTATGGGGGATATTAGAAGGAGAAAGAATAGACTCTTTTGGAAAACCATAAAGCACCGGAGAATGATTTTTCAAAAGACAGGGGAGTGTACTCGGAGATACTACTAGCTCTGACAGTGACAATGAATATAGAATACAGAAAACAGACTACATGCATCATACAAGCTCATTTTGCAGTATTGCACATTCTTATTCCTGTCTCACCAACAAAGTAAACATAAAGGTATTTTGACAAAGATAGGTCAGGCAGCAGATCCTCAACAACCAGACCATCATATCCAAAGTACCCTCCATATCTTTGCATTTTCACTACATTGATATTAATCCAATATCATTAGTAACTTTAAAACAAGTTTACTTAAAAAAAAAAATTCCAAACCCAGAACAACAGCATAAAAAAGCCCTAGGAATAACACCTGTAAACTTTTGTGACTGTTCTCTCAGTTTATACTGGGAGCTTCACTCCATGTCTGAACTTTCAAAACTATAAGTAATATATGATTCTTAAGGTGTAACTCCTTATTCCACTTCCCAGCAGACATTTTCTGATATATCAGAGAGAAAAATTGCTCAGTAAATCTTATGAGTCATGTCTTGGTTTCAGTACTTCATAAGGAGGCCTGATCAATGCAGGAATGCATCCTTAATATTGTTTCATAACTGGTACTTATAATTTGATCATGATATGATAACCTTTTTCCATTGTTTTTCTTTGATTCTTATGATCTTCTTCATGCTTCAAAATAAGTTTGACACAACCTCTACAGGGAAAGTCTAGATCTGTCATCATATCCAATACAGTTGACTCCTAATCTTGCTGAAATGGTCACAATTCTCTTTTCTCTGCATTCAGAAGTGAAAATACCTCAGTTGCCAGAGGAACTGAAAGTAAACCATCTTCATGAAAGTAAAGTGACCCCTGTTTTCCTAGGTTAGCCAACTGTCAGACATCAGATATCAAAAAAAAAAAAAAAAAAAAACCAAACCAAAAACCCAAAACCCAAGGGAAATGCAACTGGTTTCTGGACATGTAAGTAATTAGCCAGAAGCATCTGTACCTCCCTGAAGGTCTAACTTCCTACAGTATATCCCTAGCACATGGA
The DNA here is from genome assembly GCA_000699545.1 of Podiceps cristatus. Classification (NCBI taxonomy): domain Eukaryota; kingdom Metazoa; phylum Chordata; class Aves; order Podicipediformes; family Podicipedidae; genus Podiceps; species Podiceps cristatus. The sequence goes on along the minus strand of JMFS01066357.1, from coordinate 12,572 downwards.
TATATCTTTTAAACTCTAAAGAGAATGATCCAGCAGTGTGTCATGTAATTAAATGTTCTCCAGAGCTCAGTGTGCTGCTATGACATAAATAAGATTGTCTTAAAAGAATAGAGACTGCAGATAAGGAAGAAAATTAAGGTTTCTGCAAGTACTAAAAGGGTCCAGTTGAACAAAAAGTAAGAGAATATGAGTAGCAGGAGACCTTGGGGCAAATATTCTATGGGAGTAGGTAGAGGACAAGAGACTATAGATTACTTCAAAGGTATCAAAGGTGGAGGAAGGAATAAAATAGAACAGTAAAAAGAAAGATAACAAAAAATGCTAGCACAGTTTCCTGTCCTAGTTAGTAGGAAAAAAGTAGAGTTCTCCATTGAATGCAAGTGAAAGATGTATTTGATTCCAAATCTCATTCAATTTTGAATGTGACAACTTTGTAGAGTATCAAATCTTAGGAAAAATGTAGCAATCTCACACAAAGGCATTAACACACATATGTGGGTGAATGAACAAGGTTTTGTCTGTTTGATAGTCACTACTCTTGTGATGAGGTAGATTTATTTGGTATCACTTTGGTTGGTTGGTTTTTTGGTTTTGGTTTTGGTTTTTTTTGTGTGTGTATGAAAGAAGATTCCATAACTGTATATAGTCTGAACTGTGGCAGTAATTCTGCTCTTGATATACATAGCTACACACCTCTCTGAGTGTAATAACATCAATGCTAAAGGAAAACATGGAGTATTGTTAGGATATTGCCTCCAGCATCTAATGCCCTAGGAATCCATTTACAATTGGAATCCACTCCATCACTTATGTTTTAGCGTTTATTAGGAACTTGAAGATCAATTTATCAAGTTCAGGCTGTTGGGAAAAAAAAAAAAAAAAAAAAAGAGAGAAGAAAAAAAGAAGACATTGCTTGAGGTTCCCTGCTATATTATATTGGGATATCAGCACTTAAATGCCCCCAATATAATCTGAGCCTTGTAATTAGTAATCATTCATTACAAGCTGAAAACACCATATAGAACACTTAGAGCCCCAAAGGACTTAATTCTTAACTGCAGCTAGTGTTGTTTTATGATTCCAATAACTAAAATCTATTGACTGTGATTTTATTATGGTTTGTAAAGAAAGAAATTGAGTGTCTCTTCCATTTTCCTCTAGCCTCAGGCATTTGCTGTCTGTCTTATTTTCTGTTACCATTAAAACTGAAAAACTGGAGAGAAGTATATTTCTTTGTATTAGATGGCCAATGGAAATTAGTAATGTGTAAGCAATTGATGATATTAAATTAACATATTTAATCCTGAGTATCAAGCTGTGGTGCCCTGTTCATTAATATACTTAAAACCATATGGTTGCTTTTGTTTTTGGTGTCAGTTTGGTTGGGTGGGCAATGCTTAGGCACAACATAAGAAACACTTATTGATTTTTAAAAGGTCTTTATTCACACTTGAGCCAAAGCAGCTGGTAGAGGGCTAAAGAGCACTCAAGTCACCCAAATCTCTGGATATTACTTTCTGCTGTACCATCTGTATCCTGTTAAATATTCTTGACTTTTGCCAAGTTTGGCCAATTTATATGTTAAATCGGTTGCTGAAAACAGGATCCAAGATGCTTGTGCAGTAAAAAAAATAGTATTAAATTGCAAACTCTTATACATTAATCATTTGTTTTGGAAAAATCCAATTCAGGTTCAGCTGCACACATAAGGTGCAGTGAGATGTCAGATTTCTCAGTCTCTAAGACAAAAATAGGAGGATAATGTGACTTCAGCACATTTTACTCCCAGAGAAGGGTACCATCTTCAGCCTTGAGAGGAGCCATCCAACTTTTTGTTGGAAGAGTCAAAAAACACGGGTCCTGTGAAACAGCTGTAGAATCAATTGCAATTGCAAGTGCTTTTTCATCCATTATATTCTATAACAAAATGAGTACTAAACTGGGTAATTACTGACATCTTACTGCCTCATAACCAACCAAACATTGAAGCAATTCTGAGTCCCATACATTTAGTGGTACTCTTTGATGGTGATAACCTGTAAGCAAGTCAGTGTTTTAATTTTCTATTAGCTTAATTTATTAAATTAGGAGGATAAAAGTCTCATCTCTGGATGAGATATTTTTCCTAGAAATTGGAGACCTGCTGCATCTTGTCAATGATGTTCCATCCACTGATTTCATGTCAGTCTTCTCCATGCAGAAGTTTGAATTCAACCATCTCATTAAAAGCTACTGAATGCATTAAAAATGTCTTCTTTTTTTTTTTTTTTTCTTTTTTTCTTTTTTTTTTTGAGAGGGTGCTGCTTTTGTCTTTAAAAGAATCCATTCATGGCAAAAAGAGATTTTAAAAAAACCTTTTAACATACACTAAGTCTGATTATATATCCCTTTGTTCTTCCTCTACTTAACTCTTTTTTTCATACATTTTTCGTTTATATTATAAGCTCTGCCATTACAAAGACATTTACACTTTGACTGCAGGATTTGTGTATGTACTGCCAGCAGTAAGACCTTGCCAAATTTCTGATATGATAGTTTCAGAGTCCTGTTGTTCTCCCTCCCCACAGTAATACCATAAAGCATGATTTTTTGCCACTTCTCACTCTCATCTTGAATGAATGTGTATTCATTTCAACAAGAGTGCTTCCCTGCTGAGATTTGATGATATGCCAAAGTAGCCTAACTTCAATGTTAAATCAGTTACTCAGAAAAGTAACCGTAGGTTAAATAACAATATAAATAATTTCTAATACAACCAAGAGTGTCAGAAAGAATTCTTTATGAAAATATTTGAATATGTTGCTTCTAAGGCTCTCTGTTTGACCTCTGGTAGCTACGAGAAATAGAGCATTGAGATCTAGAACACAAACAATATCATTACTTCACTTTTGCATAAAATTTCAAATTGATTCACTCAAACATTTCTTCATTTTTAACTACTTTTGTTTGTTTGTTTGTTTGTTTGTTTGTTACTAGAAATACAAATGCTTTGAAAATGGGGAGGGGTAAAAGATTGTCTTCTTTCAATGTTTATTGAAAAAGAGACAAAAATACAATATACTTTTTCCATTGTGAAGTTTCACAAACTCTGCCTAAACCTACAAATCTATCAAGCCTGTACTTAATTATTAATGAACTGGGTGGATCTGAAATGTAATAGCTTTGTTAGTTTACTTGCACTTTTAAGTTCTTGTTTATATATATGTATATATATATATGTGACAAGTGAAAATGTTACTTAGCTGGCTTTTTAAGTGTATATTTTTCTTGTAACATATAGGCAATAATTTTATTAAAGGGCTAAGCTATTCTTTCTAGCTTCCCTGATTTCATTGGAGCAAATGGTACACAGAAGATATGTTTTGCGTATCGGATTTCTGCATTGCTCTTAATAGGTTTGTTGGTTACAATTCATCCAGGTGAAAATATAGAACTTGAAACATAGTTAGAACAAATGACTTCAGGTAATATATAAATAACTAATATAACTAATTAAAATTTATTAAGATCTGTATACAAACTATCATCAACCAAGAAGAGATGATAGCCTTTTCTTTTTAAAACTGGCTTCACAGTAAGAAAAAAGAAAATAAACTGCAAGTGTTGAACTCATTTGGCTTTCCAAATCACAAGTCAGAGACTTTACAGGTGGTGTTAGTGCTTCATGTCAAGTGTTATATCAGAATTCAATAGAATGACACCACTACTTCATTATTAGGTCTCAACTACCTAAATTAAACTCAAGTTGTCAGTTCCTCTGATTGGGTGATGATGGCTAATTTTCCCAAATTGTTCATAACCTATTTGATATTTATTGAAGAATTAGGATGCACTATGAATGCCATTTTGGAAACAAATTCATGCTAGGATTTTTAATCTCATATACTTCTGCTGCATGAATTTTCACTATTAATATGCATTCATTTATTAGAAATGATAATAATATTTTTGAACAACAGATGAATACAGGAATGATTTAAAGTTGGTCTCTGCTTCATTAACTCTGTGGGACACAGATGGGGCTTTAGCATGAAGAAACTGTTAACACCTTATAATTACCTGGCATTCAGTATCTAGCTCAGAGTGAGGCATTTAAGTAATGTCTACTGTTGTTCTACTCAATTAGCTTCAGGTAGTTTTTAAACTAATTTCTTAGATTTACCTTAAAACAAACAAACAGATAAATAATCACAAAAATATCTTAAACTACCATTTTACAACAGCCTTTTTGAATCTTTCAAAGCAGTTTTTAATGACAGCAAAGACATGAGGGATGGGGGGGTGGGATGTAAGTTTTAGCTCAGAAATATCTAGAAAAATGTTTGTTTACCAAATATCATAATCCCTTGCTAATGATTGGGTTCCTGAAAGCAATCTTACTCTGTGTTGCTTCATACCAGTACTTTCAGGATTCAACAGCTCAGTTGTGGTTTATATACAGAGGTTGCTTAGTACTTCAGTAATATTCAGAAGAAAAATGGTTATGTATGAAGACATGACTTAGTGTTCCTCTGTCACCCAGTGGTAGCAGAAACCTGGACGTTCCAGATTACTATGTGAGGTAAAACCAGATAAATTAAAGATGAGACTTCATATATTAAAACGCTGTCAGGTCTGAAAGCAGGAGTGTCCCAAATATGTTAGGTTTACTGTATATGTGTAAATTACCTTAAAATATCTGTCTCAACAGCTTATTTTCATGATACTCAGAAACCAGAGTGAAAAGCTAATGAATTACTAGTAAAGTAATTGTCTAATGTTGAAATAAATCGCCTCTGCAGGTCAGAATGTGTTTCTCAGACTGTAATTCTGTAAAGTCCTGTCTTTTAAAACAGAAGTGTAAGCAAGATGTAAATTCACAATTCTTTCTTGCGGAAATCTTGAGTGAGATACTTCTGTCATGCCCTGGGATTACAATTTTCATATATTTCTGTTTGTATCTCTTTCCTAGGACTCTAATAAGTTTAATTGCATCATAATGTTTCTTGTGTATTTCCAGAATTTTAAACGTGAAAAAATGGTACACCAGGGGTCTCATCAAGGTATTTTCAGAGCAACTGTCTTCATTTAGGTAATGATAGGACCATGGAATCTCAGGCTTTCAACTGTGCAAAAAGGAAGAACACATTCACACATAAAGTCATCTTAGTTGCTTCATGTTACTGAAAGCTTCAGTGTTAAGGAACTGTGCAAATTATTCACATTTTTCATAAAAAAACTGTGAAAGATTCAATCAGTGTAAGGGATCATAAGAAAGTTATCACTATTATGAAAATTTTTATTTTATTCTCACATGCATGCTGTTCTTCTAATTGCACCAAACAAATGCCAGGGGCTATGCAAGTGTAGTACGAGAAGATGGTCTTTTCTCAGTTGGCCTTATGTTTTGAATTGACATTGTTCCCTGTATGTACACTCTCAAGGTCTCACCACTTCAGGCTCCAGTGAATTACGCACATAGCTGAGCTAGTCACCCATGCTAGCCTGAATACTGAAAGTAGTGCAGAAGTAACAGCACAAACCGTACAGTCTAATTTGTCTACCTGTTGTCACAGCTAGATCTCTTGTAGAAAATCTTCTGGCTAAAATGTCTCCCTGTCACACTGCAGCCCACTGGGTAGATACCTAACTGTCTCACAATCACTAGCTTCTCAGGTGAAGTGTTTTAGTTCCTAGTTTAAGTAACAAATTTGGAAACATGCTACTTATTCTCCAAAGTACCTCTAAACCATAAGTGATTATTAAATATGAGTCCACTTCAAGGCCTATATCCTTCCATCTCCTTTTAGCCATGCCTGTCCTCATTCTTTTTCTTTTTTCTCTCACATGCTAATTTTTTTTTTTTTTTTTTTTTTTCCCCCCACTTTAATCTTTGGACATAATAGCAGCTGTATTTGTCATTCATTTTCCATGCTGTCACTTTCTAAATGTTTTTGCCTAACACTCTGTGATTTGATTAGATGGCCATGAGGGAAAAGGATGAACTGGCACTCATGCAAACTTCTTCCTGCTAGCTTTCAAGCAGCGTAAGATGGAGAGAGGGGAGAAGAATACCTGCTGTAAAATGTTATCCTGCTTTTCCATGTTTATTTTGACCACTGACTTCCATATTAAATTCACTCATTCTAAACCAGATTTTTCTGTCAGAAATACATGGTTGTCCTTTCTCTGAGTTCTTCTTGTCTCCTACCTCATCACCCACAATAAAGGTTCTGGAACAACACTTAACAATCAGCTTGTGATAGTGCATGGAAAAGAATAACATGGTATTGTATTTGCAGTGCTGACAGCACTAATTTATTTGTTAATAGATTAACAGCTACATTTCTTGAGATACTGTGGTGTGTTGACTCTAGCCTGACACCAGGTGCCCACCATGCTGATCTATCACTCCCCTCCTCAGCAGGACAAGTGGGGAAAAAATATTATGGAAATAAGCCTCATGGGTTGAAGATAAAGGTAGTTTAATAAAGCAAAAATGAAGGCCATGTGTGTAAGCAAAGGAAACAAAGATCTGTTCTCTACTTCCCATCATCAGGTGATGTCCAGCCACTTCCTGGGAAGCGGGGCTTCAGCATGCATAGTGGTTGCTCTGGAAAATAAATGATGTAAATAACGAATGCTTCCACTTCCTTCTCCTTTCTCTTAGCTTTTATTGCTGAGCAGACATCGTGTGGTATGGAATGCCCCTCCGGTCAGTTTGGGTCAGCTGTCCTGGCTATGTCCCCTCCCAAGATCTTGTCCACCCCCAGCCTACTACTGGTGGTGGGGGGCATGTTGGAGAGACATCCTTGATGCTGTGTGAGCACGGCTCAGCAGTAGCCAGGCACCAAAGTGTTATCAACACCTTTCTACCTACCAATACAAAGTACAGCACTAAAAGGGCTGCTATGGAGAAAATTAACTCCATCTCAGCCAGATGCAGTTATGTGAGATTCTTTAGTGAGATGCTTAAGTGCATTTATCAGTTCCACATGAGTGAAATAAGATCCAGTTAAGAAGCTTAAACAGTAGAATAAACCATAAGAAAGAAAATATTTTTTTTTTTTTTTTTTTTTTTAAAGAGAAGAAGGGGAATCTAGCACTAAAGATGTCAGTAACTTATATGTCATAAAACAGTTGAAAAGAAGGAAGTGAACTTAAAGTGAAGGACATGCATATCAATGATCAGTGAGATAGTAGGTAAGAGGAGATGAAGGACTCATTCATTCTTTTTACATGGAACTGAAGGTTTAGAAATCCCAATCAACTAATTTAGTTAAATGACACAAATAAGGTATCTGGCTCTCAAACTTCATATTCATTGGTGCGATCCAAAGGTAATAAAAATATATATAGCAAACAATCTTTAAGCAAATATGGAGCACTACAAATGCTGTTATGTAAGCGCTTTTACAGAGCCACTGTATCATCCTGCTCTTTTGCAAGAAAATTTTCCATTAATTTCCAAAATTTTCTTGCATTTTTACTAGGGAAATCACCTTCAAACTGAAATGCAAGAGTAGGAGGCAGGGACTTTATTTACTTCTGTTTTAACAGTTGAAACTTCTTCCTGTTAGCCATATCCAAGGCTAAAAGAGGTACATCCTCTGTTTGGTGATATGAGGAGAGTTGCAGGTTACTTCAGTTTGAAAGCAAATATTTTGGAGGAGAGAAGGGGAGGAGAGGCAGCCTTCTCCTGGCATACATTATGCACAGTGCTCTGATGGGTCTGACCCTGAAGTTTTCTCAGTAACATTTTGGACAGAAAAGAAATGTTAAGGACAAAGAAGGTAAGATTACAGAGTATGAATGGGAGGGGGCAGGCTATGATTCTTGACAGTACTTAAAGAATAATTGCAAAATGAAAGTAAAGCAAAGCGTCAGGAAGAATGTAAAGGGTGAGGAGTTTGAATAAAAGTTCTGTTTAATTAGTCTAAGTGGAATATATGTCATCAAGCTGTGGTAATGTACCTGTCTTTACTCTTTATTTCTAGTTGTACTAGTTTTGGCTGGGATACAGTTAGTTTTCTTCATAGTAGCTCATATGATGCTATGTTTTGGATTTTTGATTAAAATATTGTTGATAACACAGTTATGTTTTAGTTACTGCTGAACAGTGCCTACACAGCATCAGGCCTGTTTCTGATTCTCATGCTACCCTGCCAGTGAGGAGGCAGGGGGAGCACAAGAGGATGGGAGGGGACACAGCTGGAACAGCTGATCTCAACTGACCAAAGGGATGTTCCATACTATATGACATAGTGCTCATCAAGAAAAGCTGGGGAAAGAAGGAGGATGGGGAGAAATTCAAAACTATGGCGTTTGTCTTCCCAAATACCCATTACATACGATGAAGCCCTGCTTTCCTGGAGATGGTTAAACACCTACCTGCTGATGGGAAGCAGTGAATTAAATTCTCATTTTACTTTGCACCTTTTTCTTTACCTATTAACCTATTTTACCCCAACCCACACGTTTTCTCACTTTTACCATTTCAGTTCTCTATCCCATCATGCTATGGGGTAATGAGCTAGTGACGGGGGAGGCTTAGCTGTCAACTGGGCATAAACCATAACAGTCCTTTTCTGTAGCCCAACATGGGGCTCAAATGATTTGAGATAACAACAAATTTGACTGGAGTGTGTTAGAGCAAATTTATAGCTTTTTAGCTACTAACAGGCAGGTTCTTGTATTTGCCATAGGGCTTGTTTGCCTGACTGTATATTGAAGTCTAGTGCTTGTTATTAACTGCTTTTTGCTTTTGCTGTTTGCTGTACTACTTTACCATCTTACTCTGCTGTGCCTGGGAACGTACTAGTAACAGCAACAGCCAGGTGCCTGGGCTGGCAGATGGCCAGGGCGTTGCTGTTCTTTGTGTACTGCTGTACGGGACAGACTGGAACTCCAGAGTGGACTCAAGTGGAAGGGACTATGACCTATGGATAAGTCCACATAGGAGGAGGTGCACTCTGAAGCATCCATGGCCATGGTTATGTGCACATCGCAGCAGGTACACTCCTGAAGGGACTGTGGTTCAAGGATAAGTTCATACTGGAGCTAGTACAGCTCAAATAATCTGTGGCTGTGGATAAGCTCATACTGGAACACCTCAAAGCTTCTGTGGCCATGGAAAGTCCATGTTGTAGTAGGTAAGCCCTGAAAAGGCTGTGGCCCATTGGGATTCTACAAGCTGATGTGAGAAACATCATAAATATTTTATTATAACATGCACAACGTGATAAGGAATAAGGAACATTTTCCAGTGGACATTTGTGTCTAAGTTCCTGGGTTTGTACTAGTTTTCTAGCTACTAAAAGACAGGCATAGCTACAGAGTGCTCCAGGAAGCATGTTATTTTTTTTTTTGTAGAGATTCAGATGCAATGCATCATTCATGTTACCATAGAAGATCAGGAAATTAGTTTAACAAACAAATGCTTACAGATATATTTGATATCACATTTCAATATGACGTGATCTTTTTCCACATGAGGTTTCCTGAAGGTGAATTTGAAGCATATATAATGGTTTCATCTTTATTTAAAAGCAACTTCGATAACTTTGCTTTAAAAGACATTGAATGCATTTGATGACTTAATGCAACATGTAATTGCTAGATACAGCAGTAAATTTATCATCAATAAGAAGTTTGTATCTTACTTAAGAATCACATTTTTCATGGAGTTTTTATTGATTGATGTTAAGACTTTTGCCATCTACATGCCTACAGTTCTGTACTTTCTTTCTTTTCATAACATCTATCACATTGACCAAAGATGTTTCAGGTATAGAAACCCAGCCATCTTTTTTTTTTTTTTTTTTTTTTTTTTTTTTTTAAGGTAAAAAACCCCCCCCTTTTTTTTTTTTTTTTTTTTTTTTTTTTTTTTTTTTTTTTTTCAATGGGCAACTGTATTTTGCTCTACAATTGGCTATTCTGCTTTCGTCTCAGCACATTATTTAATTTTTTTTACAAGTTGGAACATTTCACATGATTGACACATTTGATATATATTAGATAAAATGGTAGAACATTTTTATAAAAAAGCTATTGTCCCATGTGAAAAAAGAATCATCCATTATTATTTTAAGATTAAAATACTTTACATTCCCCCCAACCAGGAAACTAAATGCTTAGGTGATGTAATTCAACATAGCTCCACTGACTTCAGTGAAGCTCTGCCAATTTTATATTAATTGTGAAACTACTTTCTGCATTCCTATTGAGTCGATTTAATGGGGATTATTGTCAGTTTCCATTGTAAATGCTGAAATAGTGCTTATTGTCCTTTTTAGCTGAATGTTATTGAGCACTTCTGTTGCATCTTCTCTCTTTTTGTCATTTGTGCAGTTCAAGAAAATCTGGTGTGGAGAAAATAATTTGTAACAAGTGACTAAAAGAATGACAAAACATTTAAGAAGAAAGACCTCTCATCATTCATGAGGAACAGACTTCAAAAGAATCACTGAGCTTCAGCACATATAGGCCAGCCTTTTTTAAAAGGGTCTGAGGGCTGCCACTCAGAAGTGGACTATTTAATTGTAATATGGAGTAAAAGCTACATTCAGAGGGTTATGATTTTTAGCAGAAATTAAGAGGCCAGTATAACTTTCTATAAAGAAGCATGCATAATAATTTATTTTAAGTGTTAATAATAATGAATGAAAAAATAACTTTTTAGAAAAAAGTATATACAAAAATAAGTATTCTCAGTCCTGGATTCCAAACTGTGAAGAATAATTTAATGGAAGAAATTAATCTCCTACAACTATCAAAGAATCCTACAAGTCCAAAGCAAAAGGCACTTACATTGACTCCACATACAGAATACATTGTTTTCTACTGCAGAGGTGCTTTTTTAGCATTTTATTTTTAAATAAAAAGCTCTAATATGCAAAGATGAAAAGCAGGAAGGAAATTGTTGAAACCAAAAGATGTGCCAGCACATAGCAGAGTGTTCTGTGATAGACTATATAATATGACTTAGTATTTTGGACTGCTCCCAATAAAACAAGATGAATAATGAAATAATAAGGTCCCAATTAGACATGATTATTTTATGTGATTCAAAATGAATAGTGATTTATGAGTTTCCTTCTACTACTTAATAACATCAGGTGAGTGGGTTTTTAGATGCTTTCCCTTTGGCTTGATCCTAATCAAAGCAAATACATTTCCGTTCCCTCCATAATCATCCACACATTGGCAGAGGATAAAATTATTATTTCTGTACCAAATGAAAAGACATTTCCTCATTAATGTTTCTGAAGGAAAGAGCTGTGGTATTTAATGATCACTAGACCCAATGAAGTTTATAAATATCTGACTGTTTTATGGGTGTAGCTCTCCTTAAACTTCCACTGGGAGCTGGTCATTCAACTGTTGTTTCCTGGATCTGGGTCTCAGGGCTTACATGACTTGTAGGAGACAGGCTTTATTCTGTATTAGGCTCCAGGGAAGTGTTCCTGTTACCAAATCTTCATCTTGCTCTGAAATGATCTCATCTAGGAACAACCACAGAACTCCTCAGGCTGGTTTCATTCATTTCCATTACAGCAAAGTTAATTTTTCTGTCTTGGGAGCTGCCAATGTTTTTTTTATCAGGCAGTGAGGATATTAAGAAAAAAGGTTGAAAGGAATGGAATAGTCATATCTCTTGTGCACAAATAATATTTGAAAAATAAGCAAGATGGAATATTTTCCTGTGTAGTGTTTAAGATAAAGGTGTGATTAATGTGGATTAATAATAGAAGAGTGTCAAAAGATACTCATGGAAATGTCATAATTTGTTCTTGTAAAGTTCACCATTTCTCCATTTCTCCTCTAGTTTATTTGTAGAAACTGAAGATCTGGTTAATAACATTCAGAAAGCCTTTTTAACACCAAAATTCCGAGGCTGTGATATATTCAGGGGTAAAGAGAGGCAAGCAAATTGTAACAGCATAAATCAATAAAGAAGCTATGTTTAAATATAGAAGAGCAAGTGTTTATCTGTCTTCTTGTTGGTTTGTCATAAGCTTTATACCATTACCATACTTGTTTACTAAGACTAGTCTGTAGTGCTTGTCAGCAGACATGCAATCCTTTCTTTTCTTGCATGGCTCATTCAGGTGACAATAAATTTTCTGTTTTTTCATCATAAATATGTTAAGGTCTAGTTTTTTCCATGCATATTGCTTCAAAGGAGAGTGAGGAGAGGCTCCAGTTAAAGAATGATTTGAGAAACATGGTCTTTTTGTCTATGGGAAAGCTTGGTGAGGGAATGCACCTGAAATGCACTATAAAGCATTTGGTTTGTAGGAAGTCTGCTACACAAAATGCTGTTACATTAGTGAACTGCTAATTATTTCTTCTAAGGCCATTGAAATTAGTATGTTTACTCAGATATTGATACCAGCGCCATAGTTACTGAACTAGAAAATAAAAGTAAATAAGTAATTTGATTTGTAATTTCAAAAACTCTAGGAAACAACTATGAAAATTGTATAATACTGATTGAGTATATATCTTTACTGTGTTTTATTTAAGATATGCCTTTCCTTTCTAAATGGTTACCATGTGACAATACTTCATAGAATCATAGAATCATAGAA
>JMFS01066356.1:0-15154 GCA_000699545.1 Podiceps cristatus | reverse complement strand
CGGAAGTATTCCACCCACCATGACTCATCACCACTGATCATCTTCAGCACTTATGGTCTCTCCAAGGACTTGACGATGAATTTTGCAGAGTGAGAGCTACGCCCCGCTAAAGAAGACCAAGCATCACTATGCAGAGTTTTCAGCACATGGCAGGACAGAGGCCGTGACATCTGCTGAAGCTATTTGGGACATAATTCTGAGCTAAACATCCGTGGGAGCAGCAATCCTGAGTCTGACTGAACGCACAAATGGCAGGGGTAGGGATTACAACAGGAAACCTTGTTTCTCTTCCTGTCGTTAACTCACTGCAGTGACAAGCAAGTCACTCTGGCTCTATCTACAGTTTTCGTTGCCATATATTTCCAGGTGCTGCTACCACCTGCCCGGTCCTACAGGCTGCGTGGTGGCAAGGACTCCAGTTCAGCCATCAGTGTTTTAATGCTGTTATCATTCAGCCTCATCTACAGTTAATTGGAGGAGGAGGAGAAGTGTGGGAGATTTGCTTGGTCCATTTCCCAGCTGGAATCAAAACTGGCACATAGAGTTTTCTAGTCTATTCTTATAGTCACAAAACACTTGGAAGAGGGCAAGCAAACCCAACAGACCTACATGCAGGCAGGATCGCTTCTTGGAGGAATCTGCTTATATTCATATTTAAAATGCTGTTTCATACTGAGGGCTCTCTGGGTACTTGCCAGATGGCAAACCCCATTTTGAATGCGGAGCTTGTTTGCTCCCTTCTTCCTGTACACCAAGGTTTGGCTGAAGTTTTTGCAGGGAGCTGTGTGGAAGCTGCTCTGGAGCTTGTTTGCTCCCTTCTTCCTGTACACCAAAGTTTGGCTGAAGTTCTCGCAGGGAGCTGTGTGGAAGCTGCTCTGACCACTGCTGGCAGCCAAGTCGTTTCTCAGTGCTCAGCCGCGGGAAGCCATGCGTGTGCTGCACGGGCATAGGCCATGCAGAAGGACTGATCTCTGTGCTGCCTGGCAGGGGAAGCCATTACGGAGAAGCAGCTGTTGGGCAGTGTCTCCAGCATACGCATAAAAAGATGCAGTAGGCAGAGAGACAGATGTTGTGATCCAAAGGAGGAGTCCTTCCAGGCATCAGAAAAAACTGACTAGTACCTAAGAGGTGCTCAAGAGTGGTGAGAAAGTCAAAGCTATGAAAAAGTATAGGTCTTCTGCATGTACATTTCTATATATTACAGGTGAGGTAAGATCAGGAGTGACTTACAGTTCAAAACCTTTCTGTGTCCATTTACCTCAACTTCCACATCTCTAAAGACGTGGATGCTTTCAGGACTGCCCCAAGACCAGGCTCCTGGAGAGCGTGGGGGCTTTGTTGCCAGGGTGTTCTCTGTGTTAGTGTTACGCTCCAGAGGCCTAGATAGATGTGCTGTGGGACTCTGCTCCTCCCAAGCGATACCAGCTCGGCAGTACGCACCGCAGAGCTACGCCAAGCTGGCTGGAGCCACAGAAAGGCAACGGGAGTCCATGAATCTCAAAAGAGTTAAGACCCATGTGTTCACCACACAGCAGCATCCCTCGGAGGGAACTGCAGCAGGGATGCACATCACCCACCAGCCCGTGTTCAGCTGGGACCTCACCCTGGAGTTGCTAGGAAGGCGATGAAACCAGGCAGGATGTTCTGATAATGATCACTTGTGTAGATGTACTTTATCTCTTTCTTGCTTACTCATGACATATCACCAAAGTTAAAAAGTAAACTAGTGAGTGGATCATAAAGCTGGGCATCAGCAGCTCAATATTTTTGAAATACAACTTCACAGCACATTATCAATAAACTTTGCTTTACAGTGTTCAGTGGTATTTATGTTTTTGCTTATTTGCATTTTGCATATTTTATGTGTATTCTATATCCCATAGGCAGTTCCTGAATTCAATTTAGATTTTTTTTTCTTCTCATTGATCATGACCAGTAAGTAATCTTTAGAAAATTTGTTTGTTCTGTTTGTTCCTGTCTTCTTCCTAAATGTGTTTGATGAGTGGGTGATTTGTTTGTGCCGTCATTACGAAAACCATATGTTGATGTGGTCTTATAGAGGAGTGTTTTTATTATTTTAAGAGTTCAACTAAGGATGTTTCCAAAGGAATCATAATTGCTCTTCTAAGTACAAAGGCTGAACAATGACTGGCTTACAAATAATGCCAAAAATCTGTTCAGCTCAGTCTAATTATTTCAAAGACTAAAATCTGTTTCTTGCGAATGTCTCACAGAGTCTGAACTTTTTAACATACTAAGAAAGTTCTGTTTACTCAAGTTCTCTATGGATTTACAGTCCAAGTGCCTGGAACAAGGGAAAGCATCCACTTTTTCACATAGATGCCAATGTATGCAAAAACCTTAAGGCTGCTCCTGTCTTCATGTGAAATGCATTGTGCCACAGCATAACCGAGGACGGGTCCTGCAAGGAGTTTTGAACGTAGGTAGGTTTCCTGAGTGCTGCGCAAAGCGTCACTGCTGACATGGCTGGGTCGCCATGGGGGGTGTGCCGGACCAGAGCAGTGCTGAGTTTTGTGTAGGATACTTGTGTCCTCCACACGGCACAGCTGGAGGCAGTCGAGGATTTCCACTTGTGGGCCATTTGTCTCCTATCCATTGGGAGCGTAGGACCAACCTCCTGGCCGCCAACATTTGGTGAAACACAACATTTGGTGAAAAAGGTTGGCTGTAAGTCAACATCTAGTGCTTTTTCTCTGCTGAAATGAGCCTAGTGTAAGACCCCATGCAGACCGGTGCTGGGGGGTTTGATTGTCCTTTCCATGGCCGTGGTCAAAACCGGAGGGAGTTTCTTGTACGCGGCCTGGCAGCTGGACTGATGCCGGT
Source organism: Podiceps cristatus (assembly GCA_000699545.1). NCBI lineage: Eukaryota > Metazoa > Chordata > Aves > Podicipediformes > Podicipedidae > Podiceps > Podiceps cristatus. The sequence continues at coordinate 12,310 of JMFS01066356.1, read as the reverse complement.
TAGTCAGTATTCCCGGAAATACCTTATGAGGCTGTTCAGCACCACAGGTGAGCAGGAGACAACTGCTGAAGGCTAAGTTTTGACGTAGATGGTATTAATTTACTCCATAAATATGAGAGCCCCGTTGACATCTGGGGGACTACATGCAATATAAGGAGTGTGCGATGACTGCAATGGTGGTAAAATTGGTTCCTAAACAGGCTGGTCTCTAAGGGACCGAATGCTACGCTGGCAAAAGGAGAACTGCTGAAAGCGCCTCAGTGCCCAGTAAGAGCTGCTAAAGAGGAAAGTATGTGGGAGAGATTCAACTATGTATTTTAGATATAAACTATTAGATAGGGACTATTATTCAGCGCTGGAGAAGTAAAGAGAATGAAAAGAGGAAAACAGCTGTGCAGCTGGCCAAGACCTTGAAAAGGACAGACTTTTCAGAATAATTTTCAGAAAAACAATTTCAAACCTCCCTGCTGCAAAGCCTCCCACACAGCCCTTTCAGAGAACTTTAAACAAAGAAGTGCAATAGCACGGCAACATTTCGCGAACAGCAGTATGGCAAATAAATGCTACTCATTTATAGGTGCATGTCAACCAAAATAAGTTACTGATGAAGCTGCTTTCTTGGGGGTTGCAGTAAGAAATGAAAAGGCGGGGAAAAGTACAAAATACTAATTCTGCAGTGAGAGACAACATGTCATACTAAATGTCATACTAATGCACTTTGAAAACATATGCATATATATATATAATTTAAATGTTATATAAACCATGCATATATTATATAAATGCTGTTAGGTTATAAACAGTACCTGAAATAAATATACATGCATTTCTATTTTGTGTGTGTCTGTGTATATAAAAATATACATAATGTAAAATCTAGGTTATTAGATTACTTGTGAAATGAAGTGTTTATTTTTCTCCATAATCCAGCAAGATTATAGAGGAAGTTGGCCCGGTGGTCAAAGCCGCAGCCTGGGATTTGGGTTCAGGTGTTATTTTGTCTCAGACCTCCTACATCGTGTTAGGTGGGGGTCTCTATGCCTTATCTGCAACATACCTCACAAGGAACTTAAGAGGATAAATAATTTAAAGAATGAAAAGCTCAAATCCATAGTGATCAGGGCTAGCTAGATACCTTAGATGAACAAAATAATAACAGGCATTTATTTGCTGAAGGATTCCTTTGTGGGAATTCCTGCTCCATGTTTCCTGGCCTGTAGAAATATCTTTTGCTGATGATTGACTTTTGGGATATCATATGATCGTAGCATGGGTTTTGAGAGGCGGTGTGAATGAAGAACTCAGTCACAGTCATTGACTGAGGAATGGGAAGTTGTATTCCCGGCTTTGCATTGGTTTTGATCCAGGTTCCTTCTGGTAAAGTGCAATAGACCTAAAAAATGAGTCAGGCCATGTTGGGGTATTCTCACACCGCCACCGCACGGCACCACGGAAATCTGACCGGAAACCTCGGTCTCCAGAAGACCAAAGTTGCGAGTCTCTGTGCTCCCAGGGGGTGAGGCTGGAACCCTGGGACACAGCCTCACAAGGCCGTGCTTCCAGCGGGGAAGCCAGCCCATGCGGTACCTGCCCCCGCAGCAGCCGCTTGCTCCCGGCCCTTCGCTGGAGCTTCCCGGCCCTTCCTCTTGCCAGGGCTGCAGCTTGCATTGCCATGCTGCCAGCGGGCCACAGAAGGGATCTGAGCTGAAAGCCGTTCTCCCCTAAAAAGGGGTTTAGTGCAGGGAAATGTGCCAAGGAAGGACACAGCCCCATTCCTGTGTCATAGATTTGCAGTCTCTGGGGTTTTATCAGGCCTTGCAGATGGTGGCATGAGCAGACCCCAACCAAGGGCAGACCAACACTGTCTCTATCCATCAGCTGCACCCAACCAACACTTTCACAGCCTGGACTCTTCTAACATATTTTTCCCTGGTTCACAATTCAAAACCAACCCAAATTACTCTTCTGATTTGGCAAGGATGCTGAAAATAATTCCCTTTTCTAGAGTTCAAAGAATAATGGAGAACCTCACACTCATCCTGAACCTAAGGTAACAAATGCCATGTTCCCTACCCTATAGAGGCTGTAGGTTACAAACATAGGGACAGGCAGAGATGGGGTTTGAAAGGAGGGCTGAGAAGTAGTTTTTCTCTCTCTTTTTTTTTTTTTACCAGGCATATCTTATAGCCCTTCCTTGCTTGGCTTGATATGGTACAACGGTACACTTAGATTGCTGTCTCCAGTTGCCCACAAGACTGAAAGTGACTATAACACTGTTGTTCATATTTGTTAAACCAAAGAACAGAAACCTCTCCCTTTGTTGGCTGTGGCATAGCAAAAAGACAAGCAGCTTTAAAAAGAAAAAAAAAAAAACCCAACGTTGAGCTTGCTGCAGGATATTTTCTTGTTGAATATGCCTCGTGTTTCCTTTCAGGCTGTACTAGCTAGAACAGCCAACTGGAGACACCGCTGATCGTTGTTAGTTGAAAGCAGTGGATCACTCCGTTATGAAGTTGTATTTGCTGTAGACTGTGTTTCTACCACAATCAGTGGGAACGCAGGTATTGTAGCAACTTCGGTGTATAAAGCTATCCCGATGTCTGCTATGCGGCACCGTGTGCCCATTATGGGTGGAAGCTGGCAGGACGGACAGGATGGTGGCCCTCCCCAGAGCTGAGCTGCAACTAAAAGCTAGGGCAAATCTCTGGTTAAGCTCCTAGACAGAAACCCACCCACTCGTTTTCTTTGGGAATAACAGGATTTCAAATATTGGTTTGGCCTGAAAATTGTTCTGGCTACCCTGAAGGCAAAGGGAAGGTGATTCTGCAAAGCCGCAAGAAGTATTTTAATTCACAAATCATTCCCCTGATTTAAAATGTTAATTTTTATCTAACATTTTCCTTACTCCAAATCCACATTGGGTTTCAGTTACATTTCCTCTGAAACCAGAAAGCAATCATACTGAAATGCAATAAAAGGAACTAAAAATACTTTTTTTTTTTTTCCTTCTTTGTGCTTTTCCCTGCCTCCCCAAATGTTAGAGGAGCAAAACCGGATGCTACTAGAACTTGGGGGCAGGAGCAAATGGTGCAAGATGCCATCAGGGAATGAGTATATTTAGCACAGAAGGGGTATTTCAGAAGAACTTAGCTAGAGCTACACGCAGATGGGTTGTGGCTCTGGTGGAAGCGCTGGCGGGTGCTTCTGGGTTTAACTGAGCTAACCGAACAGGGCGCAGATAAAGCCCTTGCTCTGTGCAGTTACAAACCTCGCACCAGATGGATTAAAACCCCTGAAGTGCAGAGGGTAACAAGGGGCAAGGGAAGTGCGTACCTGCAGTCAGTGGCAGAGAGAAGGCAGCAGCTGCTCAGGGTTCCTTGGGTGAAGGCAGGGCTGGGACCTGCCAAGAGACTAAGCGACAGTTTCACAACCTATTTGTCAAGAAGGATAATTCTGAGGTAATCCACATCTGAGATCCTGCCTTCATGCCACTAGCAAGAAGATAATACCCATCTGTCCCTATAGTGGCTGTTTTGAAGGAGAGAAAAGCAAGTTTCTCTTTATCTCAGGAAGAAATGCCATTATCCTACACAGAGGCAGAAGTTGTACATAAGACTTAAAAGGGCTGATGGTATTCTGATGCTCAATGTTCTTACAGCTTGCACTGTCGCTTTCACATGTGCAATGCAGGTAGAAATACTGCCAAATCACCCTCTAGCCTTTGTCCACTCTTTGCAAAGTCGTATGTGGCTACAGATCATGCAGAAGAGAGGAGACACCGGCCTGCTCCCAGCAGGATCCATTCATTGCCCTCTAATGGATTTTATGACTTTGTAATGAAATGTGAGGAATTAATCACAGCCCAATTACACTTATAAATACATATGGCTGTATTTTAACATGTGTCTGCATGTTTATCTGTTTTTAATTAGCCAGCAAAGGTGAAGTTAGGATATGAAGATCAAAGAATTCGGATTTGTCCCTCAATGAACAATGTCGCCGCCTGGCCACACAAAGCCAGGCTGGGAATGAGCATGAAGAAGCAGGGAGCAGAGGACTTACCCAGCTGGCAAGCAGGAGGACCGGCAAATCCAACAGGTCAGAAAATCTGATGAAAAACGGACCCCCATTCTCCTTGGTTTTTACTCCCACGTCTCCCTTTTGCAGCCTGAAATTCACTGTGCTTGTTTCCAGAGAGTGTTTCCACTCTGTTACGCTTTTGGGGTGGGGTAGGTGAACCCATGCTTCATCCTCGCCAGCTGGGAGTGCTGCTTTGGGTTCAGGCATTTCTCTGTCCTCTCTGCTGGCTCTGATTTATTCCAGGGTTCTTTTTTTTTTTTTTTTTTTTTTTTTTAAATCTGGATGGGTAATACTGGCTAGCCCAGTTCACTTTTGGCCTTGTGTCCTGCGAGTGTCAAGTGAGAATATAATTAAATTGTGGATAGAAAAAACATAAGGATGTTTCTACAGTGAAATGTGATAGATACTAAAATTAACTCATTCATTTGCACTCAAATTGTGAACTTACTAAAAGCTCTTAGTTAACAGATAGAGTTCCTAGGTTAATGTCCAGTGCTGCAAACAGCTGCTTTCTGCTTACAAAATAAATGGCATCTTTTACATAATAAAGTGAGATATGATTTTTTATTTCTTTCCAACAAAGTCTGTAAAAAGGTCCTTTGGTACTTTACACATACAGCAGCGACAGAGTCTGCTCTGAGTAACTGTGTTTGCTAAAGGGCAGTCTTGTACAAACACAGTTTAACACACAGTATCATGCCTTTTCATTTCTGCGTATTAATTTATGCTGACATCAAAAGAATTTGAATAGTATTTTATAAAATCTCTTCAAATTCTTAGCTCATACTGAGATTCCTGTGCAGTGCTGAGGTCTGTATATAGTGCTAGACTGTGATGAAAGTTGCTCAAGCAATAACAATATGGAAATAAGGAATGGAAGCGTATCATTCAACTTCAGAGAGAAATCAAGGGTCATCATTTCACACTGGGGATCACGCAGACCTAGGTAAAACACATAAGCAGTTTCTATGCATGGGACTGCTGAAAGCAGGTGGTAGAAATAAGCACAGTTTGGATAGACTGCAGGTTGTCCATCGTATCTATGCAAATAAAGGTCTGTCCTGGAGAAAGCAAAGGGTGTGAACATTTGATCTCAGAAGGTACCTCCAGTGGCCTGAGATGGCTCTGAAGTCCTCTCTTCTCTCCTTCACCATTTGGGATATCCAGAGCACTTAAAGAAAGACACCCCAAAGACACACAAAAACTATACACACATCTGTGAGGTCTTGTCTAGTGCTTTTCTCCAACACAGGTTATCGTACCTCCTCACTATCCTGTCTCCCAAAAGTCCCTACCCTCTCCTTTACCCACAAATCCCAAGACTCACTTTTTGAGGGGCCTCTAGGATTATCTAAAGAGTTGCCCTCCCTTCTGCATCTAGCAGCCTGGTGTGTCTCTTCCCTCTCCCATGGGGGATATGGATTTGGTCCTACTCGCCCTCCCCGCCGCCCCATTTGCACAGCCCCCCAGGGCACAAGCCTGCATGCCGCCCACCTTCAGCAAAGGCTCTCCTGGCCAGCTGCGACCCTTGCTCAGCAGTCCCTCCCTTCCTATTACTGGTTTTAAATACAGGCGTACGCACCAATAAAGGGGGATTTTAAAAACAAATTGTTTCTAATTTACACTCAACAAACTTTATGTCAATAATTTTTCCGTGTGCCTACGCAGCAGGCTACCTGACGAAGGACAGCCCGGCCAGGCACGATGCTCTGTGCCAGTGGCCGCCTGTCAGCACGGCCACCCACAGCCATTGGGACCCTATGGCCAGCCGCTCCCGTCAGGCCAATGCACCTTCCAGCCAGGCTTCAAATCGACATATAGAACTACTCAACCATAAAGAGAAGCGTGACGAATTCTTTAAGAAAGTAGTAAAATCAGAAAGCTAAATTGTTTCTGCTCTTCAGGTGAAAAAAATTAAAACAGGCAGCAAAGTACAGTAGTGGAGCAAGAAAGGGAATGTGACGGGAGCGTGATGTGATCCGAGGAGGCAGGTGCATTCAAGGGCTTCAGCGGGGCACCCCCAAAAGGTACATGCTGGAAGGTGACTCGTCCCCTATACAAGCTGGCACCAGGTAAATCAGGAGAGAGGCAAAATGCCGAGAACACCTGCACCGAGCTGGAAGATTTCTGCAGTTTCTTATTCATTATTACAGAGGATGCATGGTTGGTTTTCTAAATATAGAAAGACATACTGTAGAAATTACTGCAAAGCACTCTCGATTACTTGGGTACAGATAAGTGCAAATTATGTTCCACTTTTTATTGCAAATGCTACTTACTGCGTCATACCCTGCACTGATTTTCATAGTTACACAACGCGTTACTGCTACATCAAGTCAATAGGACTTTGGAAGTGTAAATGAGGAAAGGTCTCAATCACAGTGACAAATTAAACGACCACAGGCAATCATTGTGAGATCAGAAAAAGCATCTTTATACCACAGATAAAATTGAGCTAATCTATCTTTTGTGATGACAGTCAAAGAAAATAAGTGCAAATAGATCCTTTAGAAGACAGGGGTAATAATTACTGATTACAGTGTATTTAGGCTGCTTATGTCTAAAGTATTAAGTACAATTCTACGAGGTCTTAAGCCATGTTTTATAGCAGCTTTTGATTGATCTTGCTACTGTAAAACATTGTGGTTTCTAAGTTACCAAACACCATATTTTTTTCTGTGTTAACTTCCATTTATTTTTATTTGGAAAAGAAACATTTTTTTTCAGCACTGTGGGCATTATATCAATTTCTTTCACAGTGATCCTAGAGTAACCTCTACACTAATGGCATCTGAATTAAGAACAACAGAGCAAAAGATTTTCCACTCACAACCTCCCAGCCAACAAATAGATCAATAATCCAGAATTGTTTGGCTCTTTCATAATTCCCCATATCAAATAACTACTTTGTGCTTGATGTAAGAATAAGATGACTAATCCTGGCTGCTGTAGAAAGCAGCTGTTTGCTAAACCCGTCTTCAACTCACTGCAAATGAAAATGTCATCTGTAAAGGTCTGTGATTTTTTAGGACAATTCATCACAGTGATTAGGCACCTCCTGAAGCAAGATGTTATCGACTCCTGCTTTGGAAGAGTTAATTCACTGTGCTGCGAACTGATGTGAAATGGAGGAACTGCAGGGAAAGGAAGTTTTAGCTTTGATATGAAAAATGAGCAGAATGAAACTGAGAGAGACATCAAAAGGAAGCTTTTTATAGAAAAACACACTGTAAAGCTGAAATTCTGCTCCGATCTCCCTTTTCACACCCAGCACTCTGGTCAGCAGAAACACTAACTGGTGACTGCTTTTGTGTGCTTCTTGGTCCCCTTCTAATAACAGGGTAACCTCCAAGCTGCCCACCTCCGCAGCACCCAAACTATGTAAAATGTTACTACCGACCCCTGCTATTTGCTTTCCCTTCAGTGAATCCTCAACATACACCTTTATACAAAGGTATAGCTATATCCCATACACCCTGAATTAATAAACAGAATGCCATTTTTAATGGGACAATGCCTAATTAAAAGTGCTGTCACTCTTCCTGTAGATAAAGGGGTAAGCTCAGCCTCCAGAAATTTTTTTCCAGCAGATTTGGTTTTCTGGAGATTGAAAATCTTGTAGGCAGTCTCTCCATATGTACAGCCTTTAAACTGTACTGAAATAGATGGCAGAACTGAAAAATAAGACTGACACAGTAAATCACAATGATTTATGAGCATTTAGGAATACAGGAAAATTTACACTTTCCCATCTATTTAAAAATAAATACAACACTTATTTATAGTCTTCATTCTAATGCAGCACAGAATACTTTAGGACTGTCTTGCCAAATGGAAGTCGTTGGATTTTACCAATTACAGGGTCAAATTCTGGTATCCCTTGCATGCATGTGTATGCAGTTTCAATTTCCTGGATGCAGTACAGATTTTAGATATTAAACCCCAATTTTATTAGTCATGCTAATGCATCCAACCAATACAGAATTAATCACTGATTTTACCATGCCTTTTCCTATCTAGTTTTAAACGTTCAAAGCAATGATTTATGCTGCCATGCAGTTACTAAATGTTTGCTAATAATTAGCCTGAAACTTCTATTTTTAAATTTAATCTATTTTCTTTCATTTTATTTAGTGAGCTGCACTCTAGTTCCCTTCTGGATGATGTAGGGCTTCCTCTGCTTACATATTTCTATTGTATACCAATCCTGAATATTTAAATCTGTTTTAGAAGGATACACAAGCGTCTGGGAAATTTGGGGAATGGGATAACCAGGAAACACAATAAACATGGCCAATATTCCCTTTTTTGCTGACAATTTTAGTGTCTGAAACTGTAAACATGTAACATCAGATCCTGGGATCCAAACCTTAGGGAGCTTACTAACTCCACTCCACTACTCGAGAGATTGTTAATTAGGATAATCAGTAACAGTTTCATCTGTTTTTTTTTTTTTTTTTTTTTTTTTTTAACATCTTGCTGTTTAAATCATAACTTTTAATCTCCCTGTCAGTTTTCTGTTCTTTCATAAATCCTCTAGCTATTTTTCTGCTATGGAGATGAAACTGAGATCAGTATTTCAAATGTGATCACAAAAGTCTTGAGAAAAGGTGGTGATACGCATTGGTCTCTTATGTCGTAGCTCTGCTATTCAAAATTGCGTTGGTCTTTTGCTGTAAATACTTGCCCTATCCTGCTCCTAGGTTTCATCCAGCATTTCTGTCACCCAGGTTTGCCCCTCCCCTGGAACAGCATTGTTCTTGATGACATTGCCTTAGCAGTGCGAAGTTGCACTTGGCCAAGAATTCTGGCCAAGTTGCTTTCAGTCCCACATTTGCATTATTGTATTCCTCTCTGCTGTTTGCACATTAGAATTCATGTCAATTGATAATAATCAACTTCCTTTTTCTTCTAAATGACTTACAAGATACCAAATAGGACACAACAGTGCTCCATGTGCCCCAGCGTTCCTTCCAGCACGAGACATTTATCCTCATCCTTGGTTTAGGAGAATGCTTGCAGTCCAGGTAACCTTTACTAATCCATATAAAACTCAATGATATGTTTTACTTGCCACATTTGCTTCACTGACTAATCCTGTGTTTCTCTATTAGATAGTCACGTAACCAGACAGGTTTACTGAGTTTTTCAAGTTTGTTTACTTATTTTGAAATAATTAGAAAACTAGCTGGGCAAAGGATGCATAACGGGGGATACAAAATCGTATGCAATTAAACAATTAAGTCTGAACTACAAAAAGTCCACAGAAAAACATTAAGAAGATAGTCAGACTTAAAAGAGCAGAAAAAGAACATTTCAACTACAAAAAAAACCCCAAAAAACAACTTTAGACAGAAACATAATTTGGGATTCCGGACATCTAGTGTAAAGAGAAAACACCAAAGAGTTTGCTAATACAACAGAAGAAAACAATTAAGAATTTATTAAAATTCTTAAACTAAAGAAGTTTCAGGAACATCAGAATCGAGTCTGGCCTTCACCCTATAAAGTCTGTTTTTCATCACTTAATTGAGACAGCAAAAAGAACTTATGCTCTTTTGTTTAAATAAGGTATAGGCATTTGGGACCATTATTAGTATTAGGCTGAAAGTAATGGAGATTTTTAAACCTATGAAAGTAAATTAAAGATATAAGGTTCAGATATTTCCATGATTACTTTCACTTACGGGAATATCTAGGGAATAAATCCAGCTTTTTTTCCTCAGGTCACCACACAAGGAAGCTACTTACCTTTTACACAGTTCATTAACGGTATTTTTCTTGTTTGGTATTTCTTGATCTCACAAAAATGGACATGGCACAAAAAATAACAAGACAAATATAAATACAAGACTATTTTATGAGATGTAGTAGCAAAAGAACAAGAAGAAATAATTTTATAGAGGATCCTATAAATGTTTAATATATTTGCAGGCTTGACAACAAACCAAAAAATGGATAAAAAGTTAAAAGAATCTACATTGTTGACTAAGTAACAGTAGAAATGCTTGGGGTTTTTAAATTACTTTCATGCACTTTACTTTATGATGTACTAATATGTTAGGCCTGTTGATGATCCTCAACCCTGCTTGAAAGCTTTGGCGCTGCAATGCTTATTTAAGTAGCCATTCAGCCCGGTAACAACTACTTTTAGCTCATTCTAGCTTTCTTCCTATACCCTGCTCAACCTTTTGTGCTTTAAACATGATTTTCTTTAGCCTCTTCCAGCTGCATTTATATTGGAAAAATGTAATGATGTGCCTTTTCATCTTCTCCACAAGACTCAGCCTGTTTGTTTTGGTTTTCACAAAATAAAATACCTTAGCAGTAGTGCATTTTGTCTTCTCAGTTCTTATTGTATTGAATTTAAGTATCACGTGGATGTTGATTCACAGCTTGGAAACTGTACTACGTGAACAACAGCTGACACTGTTTGCCCTACCAATTATCACAAGATGAATCTTTTTTTCTTTCCTGTGATACTCTCCAGGCGGATCAGCGAGCTGATCTTGCTTTCTGCACAGCCACACGATCGCTAGGCCCGCACGAAAGATGCAACCAGAAATACGGCCATCGGTGGAAGCATGAACATGCTTCTGGCCACAGCACGGTTTTGATCAGCTTCAGCAAGCAGCAGTATTCTGCCCCTGTCCTTGGACAGCTGATTCCCGATCACACTGAAGTTAGCGGAATATGTTTCATTGATTTCAGCACAACCAGAATTTGTCTCTGATCAAAACACCATTAATATGAGAAAAGATAAAATTCCAAATAGGTTAAAGATAAACGCACAAAACACCACGTCAGTTTTGACACATCACTCTGATGCAAAGATAGGTCACTAATAAAATATTTAACCTCTCGGTACATCTATTTGGAAAAAAAACCCCAACAGTACCACCTGAATTTGGAAAGTTCTACCAGCTGAACTGTGATACCGCAATGCAAGCATGATTTATCATTTTATTTTCATTGTATGGGAACAGGATACTTCCAAATAACCGGTGTTTGTACATTGCATTACATGTAATTGTGTCACAAACATGTAGTCCCCAAATATTTTTGTTTACAAGCTGACACATGGAGAAGCCAACCGGCATGTTGTTTAGATACACATTTCTGACATGTGCTTTGTATACAGACAACTCAGATTTATGAAATGTGAGATAGAAATTTGTTTGTTTTTTTCAATATATACAGAAATAACTGCACATAAATCATGACTACATCTACATTTCAAAAAGCTTAAATTTGTTGAAATGGGCTGAGATTTCTTATGATTATAATTTATACAAAATATTTGAATATGCTGGATGCTCTATTGACAAAAAAAGGGATGATAATCTAAGTCTGATGCAGTAAGATTGTGAGTAAAATAGGACAGTGAGGAGACAGAGAGTAAGGCTAAAGGCTACAGCCCTTCAGCCTGGTAACTCAGATACCATATGCACATCTTGTCAACTCAGATGAAGTACTTTAAAACCTATTAAGTATGGGCTAATACAGTGGCTAAACGTAACTTGTCCTCAATTGACCTTGGTGGAGCTATGCTGATTTACATTAGAAATGTTACAGATTTCTCTTTAAAAAGACAAAACTACTGTTACTGGAATAACTGTAAAACCTTTAAATAAGATCTTTTTTCAAGTTAAAAGTTTCCATGAAAAAGTATTGATTTTTTTTTTTTTTAATTTTCTCCTCGGTCTTGCTTTTCTTCTGCCCTTTCCTTTCTGCCTTTCACCCTCAACCTTCTTTTTCCCCCTCTTCTGTCTTGCCTCAGGAAAAGAAGAAGAAATACAGAAGAACAAATAAGGAGGATGTCCTGGTTTCAGCCAGGACGGAGCTAGTTTTGTCTTCAGCAGCTCTTGTGTTTTGGATTTAGTGTGTGAAACATGGTGACAGCAGGCTGCTGGTGTTGGTTGCTGAACGAGGACATTTTGCAGTTTCCCGGGTTTTGCTGATGTGCAGGTGCAAACACCTGGGAGGGGCACAGCCAGAGGAGTTGAACTGGCCAGAGAGAGTGTTCCATGCCATAGGCCTCATGGCCGGTATAAGTCAGGGTCGGCCATTGTCCCTGGCCTCTGGTTCCTTGTTCGCTTCACTTTCTGTTCATGTTCCCTTCTTGTACCTTATTTTTCATTTATTTTCATTCGGGCCTGTTTGTTTGGCTGCTTGTTCCCTCGCACTCTCTCTGGAGGGGTTGCTGTTCTGGGATGGCTGTGGGGGAATA
>KL271352.1:857-15401 GCA_000699545.1 Podiceps cristatus | reverse complement strand
TATAAAAATACATATATAATTATACACACACCCACACACCTGCATATGCATTTATATGAGACACATATGCAGTATGGATATAGATACAAAAAAATTGTTATATAGATACAACCTGTGTATAAATTAATATATATAGCTCTGTGATCATAGTAATAGAGCATTCTAAAATCACACAGTTTTTACTATACAGTTTAAATCTGAAGTTTACATCTAGACCTCTTAATCTCTGCCCAGATTTTCACTATTTACTTCATGAGGATTATGATTTGACCCTAAGTTTACATGGCACTAAAAGATGCCATGAAAACAATGTTTATCTATAACCAATAATGTTGGAAATAACCAGTCACATTTGAACAGGTCTAAAGTTATATTTTATCCTCACAGATACTACTTGAAATTGTAATCATAACCAGTCCCTGAAGATGGAGTGAAAAAACACTGAGAGATGAAAAGTGTCACTCTATACACTCCAAGAAAATAGCCATAGTCTGATCTGGTATATGTGACTATAGAGTAGAATGTGCCTAATTTATACTGAAGCTGTTGTTTAATAGGTCATATTAAGTTCTTTTGGCATCTCATTATGAAGGCAGTAAGCATAGTAAAAATGGGTTAAAGACATGATTGTCATGACTGCAAGGTTGTGGTTGTGCTCAGCCAATATACAGTGGGCGTACGCACAGTACGTATGAGAACAGAATGAGTCAGAGCTGTCTAGCTCAACGGTTAGAAACAACTCAGCATAATAGGTTTCTTTTTCACTTGTTATTCACATGGAAAAACTTTGCCAAGTTTTCAGGCTAAGATTCTGACCAGAAACAAAACAAAAGAATGAAACTACTGTGTCCCTGGTCGGTACTCCTTGGCTGCCATTCCACATACTGTGATGGTGAACACCCATCTGCGATGGTGAACACCCATCTGCACCTCTAAAGCATTCCCAGGCCTGAGTTTCCTTCCTTTCACCATACACAGTGCCGCTGTGAATCCCTTCCTCCCGTCATGTGCTGAGGTAGTGAACACAGGGCAGATGACCTTGCTGGGGCCACAGGTGGGCTCTACCTCCAACACCTCAGCCACTGGGGAGAGCGGGATGCAGTGAGGTTTCTATCAGGAATTTGAAGCAAGTACTTCTGTAACAGTTATGTTTGTACCTCTCTGAGGAAAGGCTAGACCTGAACGCAAGCGGTAAAACGAGCTGCCTTTATTCCAGTTTTGCAATGAAGGTGATTGTGATCCTGAGATTCCTATTGAGGACTTTCAAAACAACTTTTGGAACTCACTTACTTCTTACAATTTCTATGTTTGCTTATGTTTGGCCCCTTTTCAGTCCAGATTTCCACCCCCTTCACAAGGCATTTGCTCATAATGATAGAATAATTGTGGCAGGAAGAGTAACATGCGAATAAATGGTGATATGTTTGCTTTCAGCTTTTTCCATTCAACAGTGATGAGACATCCTCTGAATTTTAGAGCTTGTTTACCATCAAGGCCTGTGGAATAAACTATGATATTGCATTTTTTAAATTTCTAAATTGCCAAGATCCTTGTGAATGTTGGAAGATAGAAATGAAACCTGTGCAGATGACCTTTTTTGTATCATCTAGATCCTAAACAACCCGGATATCATAAGTGTACTCTTGCCTCTAGACTGTGCATCTCTTGGAGTCTGAATACATCAGTCAGGCTCTGCCAAAGAAAAAGGAGAGTCTCCATCCTTCAAAGTACCCAGGTTTTAAGATCAAAGTCTGATCAATTGAGCACTAATGTCACACATCTTTAAAATTTTTATTTTGACTCTCTACTGATATATATTATCTATGAGAATATTAAAGACAAGGAATAAGGAACAAATTTATTTCATTGTATATTTTTGAATATTGTTTAACAACAGCTGGTCTACAATGAGCCTTGTGCTCCAGTATTTGTTGTAGGCTCCTTGTTATGAGCGAAGCGTAAGAGAATGAGGTGTCAGCAGGCCAAGTAGATAACATGTAATTCTTCCTCCTTCCCATCAGGAGCTCTTACTCTGTATTTAACCTCCATAATTAAAGAACTCATCATAGTTAAAAGGGCAGATTCAAATTTCTTATTGCTATCTATGAAATCCCACCAATTTTATTGAATACAGGAGAAATTCTAATAGACAAAGAGATTTGACAACAACCTTTACTAAAAATTTTAAAATAAAATTAATAACCACTGAAGCCACTGTTTCCTTTCAGTGACAATTAAGTTTTCACTCAGCTGACAAAAATTTTTAAAAATTATCTTTACAGCCAGTTCTGTGGGTTTTTTTTTTTTCATTTCTCCTTCAACATTTTGAAATTAAAATATTTTTATAAATATACAACTTATAGAAAAGTACTTTAATTTTCCTTGAGGGTTTCTAGACAAGAACAGCTATCTACCAGACACTACCTGCATATTCTACTACCACATTTTGATTGTTAATAAGCGCTCTCAATTACCATACAGGATCAGTTTCAACATTTACTAACCAATTCCATAAATCTATTTATTATCTCAGCCTTTCTATTGTTTGTTTGATGTGCTTTATCACACCAGAGAAATATATCATAAATGAAAATGTTTAAATATAAATCATACATATCCCCAGATAAGTAATCACTTAAAAGTAAAGGAATAAATAAATATTCATTTTTAAATTAAAGTAGTAGTAATTTCAGTAACAGAAGTCTTGCCTGAAGTCATTGCAGATCTGCTTAACAGTAACAAAACAAATATGAAAATGAGGACCCTATCATCTGTCCCTTCT
The DNA here is from genome assembly GCA_000699545.1 of Podiceps cristatus. NCBI lineage: Eukaryota > Metazoa > Chordata > Aves > Podicipediformes > Podicipedidae > Podiceps > Podiceps cristatus. The sequence goes on along the minus strand of KL271352.1, from coordinate 12,619 downwards.
CATCCTGTGAAGTAATTCAATTCCTACAGAAACATCAAAGGAAGAAAAGATTAGAAACTTGGTACAGAAATGTGAACATCTTTCTTATTATGCCTTTCTAAACGCAGCCTCATAAATATATAATCATCTTTTTTGGGGGGGGTAAACTTTACCTCAGTATTATTACCAGCAATGCTCCTAACAAACTTCCAGTAAAGCAATTAGAAACTGTCAAAGCCCGTGCCATATCCCCTCCCATTCCCAAATACTGCATGTTTATTAGATGATGATAGTCTGTTTCAGACAACAGCTAACAAACTGTAGGTCAAGAAACAAGAATTGTCTCCAGTCACCGAAGTCCTAGTTTCAACTTTTCTTGGCTGCAAACAATGGAGTCTTTATATTTTCAATGACTAGCACTTCTGATTTAATAATTCATACTGTATCATGTCACCCTTAATTATTACAATTATATGCATTATCTTTTCCTAAAATGTCTGTGAGCAATTTATGCTTTTCTAAAATATTATTTATATTAAGTTACCCAGAAAACGATGCCAACAATGAGTTCCTGGGCTGTAACACTTGTAACAGATAACACTTGTTAATAATGTTTGTTATTGTTCAATGACAGATTGTAACACTTAAAATATTTGATACTCAAATGCAAACAGAGATTGGCAGCTTTAACTAAGATGCATTGATGCAGACCATACATTATCTGGTTTTTTAGAATGCAGGACTGTAACAGCCTCAGATTTTTGGTTTGATTACTTAGTCTCAATAGTTTCAAATTCACATCCCATCAATGCTATAAAAAACAATTAAAATTCACTTTTTTCAAGTTTCCTAGCTAACAAACTCATCACTTAAAATATTTGTAAAAAGTCTGTACAGCAAGATTAGTTTTGAATTGTTCTTTTTCATTTCAACAAATACTCACCTTGAATGTTCTGGTACACTTTTCTAGGCTTACTAGCAAAAGTGGAGTTCGTTGTCCTTTTTTCTTTAACTTCTCCCTGTCTTTCTCCAAAGGGTTTGTTGTTAAGATTTAAACAAACAAAAAAAAAAAAAAAAGAAAAAGAAAAAAAAAAGAAACACAAAAAAGGAGGAAATTACCTCTCCTTTTTAACTTTCTACGTGCAGACAAGCAGTTTTCCATTTCTTCTACTCCCAAGTCAAGTGTAACACATTCTTGGCAACCAGACATGCAAGTTTATATAAAAAATCCACAGACGACTCTGGTAATTTAGCTGGCCTGATAGCTTCTCTGCCTGTCAGTCAGCAGAGGGCATTATCTTTTACGCCTAATATGAGTCAGCAGCACATTTTACCATTACTTCCTTTTCATAATCTGCTCACACAGTCTGTCTCTTTCTGATGTTATCAGCATTTATTCCTAAATATGTACATGAGAAATGTAATGGCTATGTCAGCATGTATCGTTCAGTTAAAAAGTAAAGCTGGTGTCACCGCTGTAAATGCTGCTTTTACTTACTTGTGCTTGTTACCTCTAGACACTACTGTAGCCTGACTTTCACTCTCTGTCCATGAAATTGAAAATATATCTTCCTGAAGCCTTACCTGGTGAAAGGTACTTTCTTTTTGTCAGGTTTGTCTTCTCATTTTCATCAGAATCACATACTGTTTCTCAGTCACTTCTTCACACTCTTCTATTGTTGTCAATTAAAGTGGGGGAGAGGGGTGGGAATGAAATCCTATGAAGTGTTGGCCTTTTTCATTGCTCTGAAACCAAAAGGAAAATAAAGAAGATAATAGGTGACATTCAGCAACTCGATGTATACATTCTGCTTCTTTTTCCATTATTCTGCAAAGTCCACAGTCATCTTCTCCAAATCTGCCTGATGAGCTCTGCTGTTCATGCCACTGAGAGAACATATGTTAAAAAGAATAGGATTCTTCATCAATGTTTTCCTCCTTTCCTACCGTGAGGAACAGGACTTTTCTTTAAAGGAAAAACAAAACAAAAACAAACACAAAAACAAAAAAACAAACACCAAAACAAACACCCCAAACACCAAACCAAACCAAAAAAAGGACTTTTCTTTAAAGGAAAAACAAAACAAAAACAAACACAAAAACAAAAAAACAAACCCCCCCAAACACCAAACCAAACCAAAAAACATTATTTATCTAATTTTTCTGATTTTCAAAACCAATTATAAATGGTCCCATCTCTTTTGCAAGACAAGTTGCAACACTTAACCATAGTATTGATTGTCTGAGTTCTAAAATAAAAAGTTGGATTGTTGCACTTTGAGGAAACTTCTCTCAATTAATTCAAATAAAAAGGAAGATGATTTTTTGTTTCAACAGATTGTATATGTGTAGGATCCAGAGTTTGATGTTGACACAGATGAGTTGAAATAGGATTTGTTACAGCAGTTTACAACAAGATTAGCTTCTAAGAAGCTTTGATCTTAAAAAGTGGCTATTACTGACAAATACTTAGCTTTTATGAGAGACAAAAGGCATGTCTATTAACTTAAGCAACAATGATACAGTCATCTTTTTCTTTTCTGGTTCACATGTCATGAGCAGAAATTTAAGGAGAATTTCTTTTGTGGAATCTTCACCATGAATGATGTTGGAGACAAAAAGCAGCAGTTTCACTTACAAATTTAAAATTGAATATGAAGGGCTGGCAGATGGAATAAACTTTTTAAATTCTAGGATAAACATATTTGAACTAGGAACTGTCAAGATGGACATTGAACTTCAAATACCATTTTTGCAGAGACATTTTTCATTGTGAGATCATCCTTTAATGCTGTTAATGTTTGCTTTCTCTGTTTAGACTGTCTTGCAGCAACTGTAAACAGCTGTAACTCACGTTAACAGCAATAAAAGCAGGCACTTCATTGACCTACCTGAATGGTTTTGAGGGTTATCTGCACAGGAAAGTTAGAGTGCCAGGCTGGGAATTTACTGCACAGTAGCTGCTCTACACAGCTGTTCTGCTTTACAGCAAACATCCTAGCTGCATCTTAAGCAGGACTTTTTGTGTGGTGTTTTCCTCCTGTGTAGATGCAGAGCTACCCAACTCACATTCAATGCTCCTTGAAAAATGTGAACTGTTCTTCAAGTTGGTCAACGGCAAAACTATTTGTTAAATCATTAAGATACTGAAAACTATTCCCCTCTCACTGTTTTCATTTTTTTGGCTTACAATACAAAATATTCTACAGTATGTGATAGCTAGATGGAAGTTAGGAAAATAGTAATCAGAATTTTAGAGGATCTGTTTGGAGGGGGCAGAAACTGCCACTCTATGCTCATGCACAGTCAGTGCCTCAAGGGATATTCTTGGAGCCAGTCAACAGCAGGGTCAAAAATGCTTCAAACATACTCATATGTCGACTTCACCAGTACAGATCAGTTCTACACTTACAAACAGGTCTGTGAAGAGAGTCTGACTACTGAGTGTAAACACATAATTTTGCTGACTTTAACTCAGGCATGTTGTTTTTCCTGAAGGATTTTATTGTTTGAAGAATGTAATTTTTATTTCTGTAGCTCTTCTGTTCTGATTGTGTCAGTTTCTCTTGTAAAAGCAAATTAAGGTCTTTGAAACTATGTACATGTAGAATTAAATTGATAACATGCAACAATTTAAGTCATGAATGTATTTGGAATCATTTTCTACCAATTTGTTCAGTACAATACATTTGTGAAATTAAGTCAATTATAATGATGAGATGAACTCTCAGAAAGAACATCTCTGTGTATTTTGACACAGAAAGTACAGAAACACTGAAGTAACACAAATTCTTTTATCAGCACTTGTGAACATGTAAGGATCTGTTCCATAGCTATATTGTCTTCTTAATCTAGATGTCTAAAATCTGGTAAAAACAAATACATCCCAAAATACATGACACCATGCTGTAGACAGGAATGGGAAGGACGAGAACAGAAGAGAAGAGGAGGGGGTAACTTTACTTAAAGTATGGCCTGAACGTCCCAAAAATAAACAGTGATGTTTGATTGTTGATTAATGTGTGCTGGTGACCTGATTTGAATGTAGCACAGCTTCTCTAAAATTATATTTGTATGGCTCTACAGGACAACTGAGGGGTTGAAAATGTATCTCTGTATTGGGTAGATACTTTCACTACCAAACAAACAAAGGATTAAGAGATAAATTGCAGTAAGTCCCCCTAGGAACAGAGACTCAACCTTTTTAACCATCTGCCCTTATGTCAGTCTCCCACTTCTACTCTACCTTAAGCTTTTGAACCACAGTTGCTGATACACAGTCCTTTGCTACTTTTCTTCCATCCCTAAAATAGCATTAGTGTTCCATACCACTCCTTAGGATAAGGCATCACCATAGAGTGTTTGCTCACTACATTCTAAACAGCCTGGAAAACAGCATATGGAAGGCTGAGCTCTTTATTTAGGAGACCATCATTGCTCAAGTTTGCCATACCTGTCATTCAGATTCGTTTAACTAGTGCCTGGAATAAAATAAATAAATCAATAAATAAATCAATAAATAAAGTACATTTTATTTGGATAACTTTTCAGTAGGATCTGCAATATTCAGTATTTGGTGTCATCTAAACAGAGTAGAAATTTCAGGCATACACAGTTAGCTGGAAGTCTACAGGCTACTACTAAAATTCAGATCATCCTCCTTAATGACAGCAGCCAAGGATACGATACAAATCCAGGAAGCTCATCCTGTTCCCTATGAGGAGTTCACAAACTCTTTAATGTACATTTATTCCTAACCCAATTTCAACAGAATCTCTAGAAGTATATCTGGGTGAATCTAGGCCTTTTTGTTAATTTTACGGTGGTCACAATAGTGAAAGGTGAGCATTAATTAGCCCAGGAGGCTACATATCACTTGAAGGTTGTACATTTCCACTTCTAAGTCTATATTCAAAAATATTGGTAGTATTTATCATTCAATTGCATTAGACTACTTTAGTTTTTTTATTGGTGGCACATGAAGTACAAGCTTCTCTTTTGCTGAAATCCATGATGTGCTTAGGTTTTTTTTCTTTCTCTGTTCAGTATGCCCATTGAACCATAAGTAATGGTTTGTTAGAATAAGCAAGCTTTTTGAACTTAAGAAAAATATAAAATATGTATTACAACATCTGTCTGTTTCTAACACAGGTACTCAGCTGCCTGTAAGTGAAACTCAGCAGTCCCTTGTAGCCAGTCAGGTCTGTGGCTATCGATGGCTACAAGCTGTTCAGAAGGGGCAGGCAAGGAAGGAAGGAAGGAAGGGTGAAGAGGTCGCCCTCTATGTCAAGAAACTGAGAGATTGTGAAGATCTGTCCCTGAAGAATAGCCACAAGCAGGTTGAAAGCTTACGGATAAGAATTAGAGACCAAGGCAACAAAGGGAACATTGTGGTTGGTGTTTACTACAGGCTGCCCGATCAAGGGGAGTCTATTGACAAAGCCTTCATACTCCAGCTACAGGAGGGACCACACTCGCAGGCTCTCATCCTGCTGGGGGACTTCAACCACCCCGACATCTGCTGGGAAAGTAACATGGGAAGCTGTAGGCAATCCAGGAGACTCCTGGAGTGCGTGGAGGATAACTTCTTAAACCAGGTAATAGTGCTACCAGAGGGAACGGGTTACTGGATCTGTTGCTCACCAGTGCAAGTGAACTAATCAGAGACATCAAGATTGGAGGCATCCTGGGCTTCGGTGATCATGCACTGGTGGAATTCACAGTCTTGAGTGATATGGGTCAGGTGAAGTGTAAAGTCAGAACTCTGAATTTTAGGAAAGCAAACTTCCAGCTCTTCAAGGAGTTAGGCAACAGGACTCCCCGAGAAACTGCCCTCAGGCACAAGGGAGCAGAACTGAGCTTCAGATCTTTAAGGATACTTTCTATAGAGTGCAAGAGCTCTCAGTCCTCAGGTATAAGAAATCAGGAAAGGAACGCAAAGACTGGCATGGATAAGTCAAGACCTGCTGGCCAAACTAAAGGGCAAGAAGGAAATGCACAGGCGGTGAAGGAGGGACGGGTATCTTGGGAAGAGTACCGGGACACTGCCCATTTGGTTAGGGATGGGGTCAGGAAGGCCAAGGCACAGCTGGAGCTGAACATGGCAAGGAACACAAAGAATAACAAGGGCTTCTACAGGTATGTCAGCCAGAAAAGGACAGGCAAAGAAAGTGTACCCCCCTGATGAACATGATTGGCAAAATGGTAACAACAGACATTGAGAAGGCTGAGATACTCAACATTTTTTTTTGCCTCAGTCTTTACTAACAATCTCTCTTCCTACACCTCTTGAGTAGATGATCTCAAGGTAGGGACTGGGGGAAAAAAGTCCATCCCACTGTAAGAGAAGATCAAATTCAAGACCACCTGAATCTGGTTCAGGTTCAAGAGCAACCTGAACATAAATAAGTCTATAGGACCTGATGAGAGACATTCCAGAGTCCTGAGGAAACTGGCTGATACAGTTGCCAAGCCACTCTCCATCATATCTGTAAAATCGTGGCAGTTGGGCAAAGTCCCCAGTGATTGGAAAAGGGGAAACATTACACCCATTTTTAAAAAGGGTCAAAAGGAGGACCCTGGGAACTACTGACCTGACAGCCTCACCTCTGTGCCTGGGAACATCACGGAATAGATACTCCCAGAAGATATATTAAGGCACATGGAGGACAGGGAGGAGATTTGAGACAGCAAGCATGACTTCTCCAAGGGCAAGTCTTGCCTGACAATCCTAATGGCTTTTTATGATGGAGTAACTACATAAGTGGACAAGGGAAAATCTAGGGATGTCATCTATCTGGACTTCTGTAAGGCCTTTGACATGGTCCCCTAAAACAACCTTCCCTCTAGATTGGAGAGATATGGATTTGATGGGTGAACTCTTTGGTAGATACAGAATTGTCTGAGAAGAGAAGGCTCCAGGGAGACCTGAGTGCGGCCTTTCCGTACTTAAAGCGGGCTTATAAGAAAGACAGGGACAGGCTTTTTAGTAGGACCTGTTGTGATAGGACAAGGGGTGATGGTTTTAAACTAAAAGAGGGTAGATTTAGACTAGATACAAGGAAGAAATTTTTTACAATTAGGGTAGTGAAACACTGAAAGAGCTGGAAACATCCCTGGAAACATCCCTGGAAACACTCAAGGTCAGGCTGGACAGGTCTCTGAGCAACCTGATCTAGTTGAAGATGTCCCTGCTCACTGCAGGGGAGTTGGATTAAATGACCTCTAAGGGTCTCTTCCAACCCAAATGATTCTAGGATTCTATGAAATGTCAGGAGCCAGACTTCCAGGATTTTCACAGATATATCTATCGATGGACAACATTATTTAGCTATAAAGAAATCTTGTGTGTACCCTTCTCCTCTTTCCATTTGCATATGGAGTAGATCCTACTATATCAGTTAGGTCTGCAATTAATCATTTTTCAGATACACTCAGTACCTAGCAAGGCTAGGATCTAAATCCTGGTTTAACTTCACTCACATCAAGATGATTACATCAGTAAAAATTTGAAGATGTAAAGCAGAATCAATGCTACCTAGAATCATATAAAACTGATAACAAAAGCTAACATTTATCCTGTAACTGATATACTTAAAATGGACTGACAAAAGTGGTCTAGCTTCCCTTGGAAGTTGACAGAAGTCTTTCTCAGTTGTTTTTCCGTTATCTTGCAGAACAGTGTCTGAGAACGTAACTGTGCTCTAGTGATGTTGGGCAGGTTGAACTTGTACTGCAGCTCAGCAGCTGAATCACTCTGGATGTGATGAAAAGCTGCACAGAGAACTGAGAACCTGTTCTTTCATTATACAATGAGGAATTTCTCCTTAGACATATATTGAAACATATGTTTAGGATAAAAGTGAAATCTTCCATATGTATATGCATTGTTTGTGATTCACCAATCAAGTATTGTGTTCATAAAGGGTATCAAATAATGAACCATAAACTCCAGCAATAATAATATTAGCCTTGTCCTCCAATGTTTCACTTGCAAGTGAACCCAAATCTCATTTGTGGACTGTAATCTTATGATCCATTGCAGCTGGTACAGTAGGAAGAAAATCCCACTTTATATTTTGTTAAATATCATAGTAACATCTTCCTACAAAGTATCTTCCTGCCAAATCAGGATAGTCATGTGTTGGTGCATTTTGTTCTGTACCATCTCTGCTGTTTTCCACACTTAATTTCCAATATGAAGAATTTGCTTTCAGGAGAAAGGGGGATTCCTGAGTAAAGACTGAAAGAATTAGAAATGACTTCCAGTTGCAATCAAACTGTTGCAGTAATCTGTAATTTTCTTATAAAGAGACAAATTCAGTCCATTGTTAAAAAATATAGCAATTGACTTACTTATAGAGGACCTTTGGGAATGAACTGAAATTATAATGTTATTTTCAAGTGCTGCACTTTCCACAGTTTAGGAAACAGTTTTCTTTGAAACAAACTCCCCATGCAGTTCATTCTCCTTTCAAATAATTTCTGTTTCATATAATGTAATTTCATGGATGCTTTCTTTAATGTTTTCTGTCAGTGTATATTTTACAGTTCTTGACTAAATTGAAATTATATTGTGCAAATTTAATTTTATATGCATAAGTCTCACTCCCATGTTTCAATTTAAATGGAACTGATTTGCAGGTAAACAATAGAGCATTTCCCAGTGAAGAGATAAGACTCTGTTATATGCAAGTATGTTTGCAAATGTGTCTCATAATCTTGGATTCGAGTTTTAGAAACCTGCAGTCAAACCTCCTACCTACATCTGTGAACAAACACATAAGCAACTGGAGGTCTGTTTAAACCAAGCAGATGGAGGGTCCTTGCATGAACAGATTGCAGGAGAGGCAGTGTGGGAAGCTGCGCCACCCCTTTTGAACTGCCAACTCGAGCAGTCTGAGGAAAAGAAGCACACAATTAAGCCTCCACATCTCATTTTTTTTCTAGATGAAGGCAAATTCTCTCCCATCCCACCTCTACAAAGTCAGTTGACTCAAGCGGGTTGATTTGCATTCACTTCCATTATGAACAAATTGCTTCCTAATATTTCCTGATCTGCAGGACAGGCTGAAATGCCCACACTTTGTGAAAGATAAAAATATGCTTAGGACTTGGATCTGTGGAGGAGAGAGAGAGTTCTTGGATTTGATTTCTTTACAGCTGATCTTTTTCTTCGGCTTGGGTATGTAACAACACTATTGCATTTCAGTTTCATTTGATGGTACTTCTTACTTTTTGCAAAGGGTGCTGTAAACTCAGGATAGAGACATTTATGAGCCAAATGCAGAACTGTCTGAACTAATTTCGCTAATGAACGCAGAGAGGCAGGTGATAATGACATTGCTTATGTTTGTGGGTCATTCTAGTGCTTCCTTGACTCCCTCCATAGCTCCTCATGCACCTTTATACAGAACTTCAAGTTCTTCCAAAAATCTCCCTATCATATATTTTTGGGTCTTACATCATTCAAATTCATACTGTCTCTCTCCTGCCAGTGGATGTTGCACATTTTTTCTCAGCTTCTCACAAAATCAACACAAAACCTCTTTACATAACTGCATAATTCACTGTGTGATCCCCCTAAGCCTAACCTCCAAGAACTTGATAAATTCATACTAAAGGGACAATCATATCAAGTAGGACCACTAGGAATACAGTCTTTTGCTGTACAACTAAATATGTCATACTCTATACATTAAAAATAAATACAGCCGTGTTTCTAAGGCATTATTATGCTATAATGGGTCTTTAAGAAACCTATTTTCATTCCATATAAAATTTAATTTACAGAAAAAAATATTTGTTTAAATATTGTTCCATTCTTTATAGTGAATAGATGAATAATTGGACTGACAAAAGCTGTTCATTTTTCAATTCTTATCCTCCTTTTTGAATATTGAAATCTTGTTGACTTATTCTGGCAGTGGTATCAAGGATAAAGAAGTAAAAATGCGTTCTAATAACCCATCAATTCACTCAGAACCATCATTAATACCCGTATTTGGGTAACGATAATGAAAACAAAGATCAAATATTTCTTGTCTCATGCTGGTAAAAGATGGATATAAAAACCTGCTACCTGAAACAGATAGCATTTTTATACCTTTGTTGTACAATCTTTATGCAATTGTGTTTGACAAGGTCTAAAAGCAAAGGCAAACTAATTCTTATAGTACATGTTCATTTTCTTAATGAAAGTATTAAGATATATTATGATTGGAGGGTTTTTTCATCTTCTTTACTACTATGAAGATGACACCAAAATTCCTTTGTGCCTGGCAAGCGCTTGGTGAATAAGAGCAAATAGTTTCATCTGTATTATGTCACGTGTTTTCAATATTTAAAGGTGCTATCTTTCTTTTTTTTTTTTTTTTTTTTTTTTTTTTTTTTTTAACTTCTAGCAGAAGTTTAGTTTCCAGTTCTAACTGATAGAACTGGAAAGTCAAAGGAGATACAGAAATGCTCAGACTCACAGCCAAGTTAAATAGAAACATTAGTCTTTTGTGACATTTCAATTTTTCTTATGGAAACCTTTTCACTGTGTTTGTATTGCTGGATTTCCCCTATACATATACCTCTACCTATTCAGAACAAATTTCCACAAATGAGCTTCACAGAAAATTCACAGAAAAGCTGAATGAAAAATTAAGCAGAAGAATAAAAAGGATGCCGTAAGACAGTGAAATCTCAAAAGGAAAACTTGCATCCTTTAATAATGTAGCACACAAAAGAGCAAAGAGGAAGTTGAACACTAGGAAAATTACTATTGTTTATGCTTGTAACACAAAACAAAATTCACAACAGTAGTCTTCAAATTCCTCACTTTTTTCCATTGCAAGTCTTCCAGAACATTTCAGAAAATACCGTTACAATTTTTTTAAACCAAATTGAACTCTTGCTTTCTAAATATTAGCAGCATCCACATGTGGTTTTAATGCTCATGAAATGTGCCAGACCATCAGTCTGGCAGAGTGAAATCTCTTTATTAACCATTGATCCAGTTTAGAACTGGCAGAGAATAGCTCACCGCCACCACCTACCAATGCTCGCACCTGGCAGAAACACTTTTGTGAGTGGGTTATTTTTGGATCATTAAGTCCCAAGGACAAGGAGTATGACTTTATTTGTTTTTCTATGTCTAGTGTAGTGTGAAGCACAGCACAGAGATTCTATATGTAGCAATAATAATAGGAACAATAATTAATGATATGATAAAGGGATGTTTATCTTTCCTCTTGTCCTTGTTAAGATTGCCAAAAAGTTGGTAATTATCTACAGTTAATCACCTGCAGCTGTTTCAATTGCAGGTATGTATGACTTCTTATTCAGAAAGGAGGGGATTGTTTTGTCTCCCTAAGGTGAGAAGTAAATATTCTTATTTCTTTTAATGACTATAACATAAGCCATATATTTTCACCTAATAATTTCTGAGGTGAAAAAAACCTGTTCTTTCCTTCTTTGTAAATGAATATTATTGAGCCAAATAACACATGGCCAACCTTTAAACTACTTTCTAAAGGAAACCTGCTCTTAACCAAGAATTCCTACTGTTGCAGGATATATTGCATGTTTTGACGTACTCTTCTAAGTGTTAGTTATCCTCAACATTAAAACGTTTCAACTTATTTCAAATTTTATTTTTCCTGCTCTCAGCACATTTGTTTCCACAGAATTTGAATCAAAACAACCCCTAAGTCACTCCACATATGCAGGTTTGATATTAATAGCACTATAAACATCTTGGTTGTCAGTGCTGTAAAGTGGAATGATGCGGGGGGGGG
>JMFS01066349.1:0-30992 GCA_000699545.1 Podiceps cristatus | reverse complement strand
AACTCAGTTCTTCACCACTAACTGAAAATCCCTGAAGCAACAAGAAATGTGCTTTACCATAGCATCTGTGGTTCCAGCATGTAGAGAAAGCTTAAAGGCCAAAGTCACAGATTAGACTGAACAGCCCAGAATGGATACGAGAATAAGGTACCAGAATAAAGAGTCTATTTTCACTGTCTACTCACAATTTGTAGCTTGAATATTACAATTATGCTGAATAAATATAACTAACCATTATAGGCTAAGCCAAAACTAGAGCTGAAGTACAATAATACTGCTTTCAAAGTTTGAAAGAAACATGTTGACAAGTCATTAATTTCAGTCCTTATCTCCAGATAGGTCTGGAAGCAATAATTTGAATCACTATATCTGGTTTTCCACAATCTCAGGTAACCACTTGGTATTATATTGTGTGACCTTATAAAACTATTTTTAAAAAAGTCACACCACTGCAAGTCTCAAGCTGGAAAATGGCAAACACTTGAAATTGTTCGCAGTCGCAATCTTTTAACTCTCCTCCACCTTATTTACTTCTCTAGACTAAGCCAGCTGTGCTGTTTTCATCTCTTCTCATCAGCCAGGGTCTTGTTCACTGTCACAGCTACAGTTCCAGGCTGAACCAGCCCTTTTGGATTGTGGCAGATTAGTACTCAGTATTCAAGATAAAGGTCTCATCAAAGCACTGCACTCATGAAATAATTCACTTGAAGTATCCCTAAGATCGTTTTTGCCTTATTAATGACCTGGAAAAATTGGTAGTTTATAGTTAGGAGCTTAGGACTTTTAAAATGAATATTTCAAACCTGGCCAACGCAGCTCTGACTCTGCTAGTTGCTTGATGAGGATGCTTTGTCAGCTATTTTTTTGGCCGCATACCCATAACACTCTAGTGCACATTGGTTTAGCAATGTGGGAGAATTTACACTATCACTAACCATGTGGATTGTGTTCCTTGAATGAAAACATTTTCTCTCCAGAGGTGTTTCCCACTTTCTAAGAGCTATACATTTCCCACAAAGAGAAAATCTAGCTATACCCTTCCATCACAACTGCTTTCCAATAGGGCAGAAATTACCGTGCTGCAGTAAAAATTACAAAAAACTTGATTAGCCGAGAACAGTATCAGACATTCAAATTCACTAGAAGTTTGTAGTGTCTGTCTTTGTTCTTCTTTAAATGTGTTAAACCTGTGTTTAACCATGACATTTTAAATCTCAGAACTTTTTCTGCTATGTAGCTTATGTAGGAAGTGCTTTTTCCCTTCAGTTTCAAGAATTTTGCTTCAGTAATTATGATGATTGTTCACCAACCATCTGTTCAGCTGCCCCTTCTTCCACTGCTGCTATTTACAGTAACAATTCCTTTCAGTTTTGTAAATGCATAGGAAAAAAAGTTCATGATTTCATGCAAAAAAGTAAAAGCAAAAATTCCCCTTTATGTGTTTTCTTATAAACAATGTTGATGTTGCACATTTAAACCTACAGGCTATCAATTTTCACTGAAAAATACAAAATATTGTACTTCCAGTTGCGGCTTGATGTAAATTCAGAGCTTAAACGGACATACGCTCTTTAAAACAAACCATTGAAATTACAGATTCACTGCAATTCCAATATTATATTACTGCAATTTGCTATGGATGTAATGGTCATGACGGTTTTGAGATACATATTTATTAATGCTGTAGCTGGATGCTTCAGTTTGGGTGGACTATTGTGATAATAAAGGGGTAAAGAAAGACTGCTCTAGAATACTCAGTAGCTTTCTGTGAGCACTTAAGCATAACTGTAAGGAAACAATTATTTATTGTTATTGCTCTAGCATTCTGATGGAGCTGAATTAGCTGTTGTAAGCCTCATATATTTTATTCAGATTTCAAAGCTAGTTTAATAAAAGTAATTAAAAAGCTATTGTTGGTTCCTTAGAGATTGTTCAGAAAGTACTTCTCCCAAAAATAAATAGAAAGCATGATTATTTTACCATAGAGAAATGTTTCTTCAACAACATACCTGCTGTCTGAAGAGGGTCAATGACACCTACATTGTATTTAGTCAATGTTGTCTTACTATACAATTGGTTAGCATTTCTTTTCCTAAATTGCTGATGATCAGTTTATGTCCTTTAGTATGAACATTGATTGAACTGATGATTTTCTGTTTGTCCTAAAAATCAAAGCTAATGAAAAAGTTGCAAATCATGCACATGTTCATTTACATGTACAATAAATGAAGTTATTTAAGAAGCAGACAGACTCCATCCAAATGATAGGCAAGATAATGGGTGACCCCACCCCTCAAAAAAAAAAAAAAAAATCAAAGTCAGAAGTCCCTCAACATGTACTTTTACTTGGGCAGAATGAAACAGACAAAACGTTTACATATACATAAAGCAGACAAACTGTAGTCTCTTTTCCCACTCACTTTTCTCCTATTGTCCCACTGCTTCCTTTTCTCCTCATAGATATAGATACAGAATATTTGTTCAAAGATATACTACTCCAAGTGACAAGTCTTTTAGGAGACCCATTAAGCCAATGATCAGGTAATATCATTTCACACTACTTCACAAAAAGTTGCAGAAAAAAAATAAATCTCTTTGGGTGTTCAATCATTTTTTTGTTCTGTTTGAACACCCATTTTTGGTGCCAGTTCTCTCCTGTCCTGGTCTGCTAGCTGCAGTCACATTTCTGAACAGTACACGAAGTGTACTTTATGAGAATTTTTATTTTGTCTTTCCCTGAGGCAGTTCTTAATTCATCTTTCCCTGAGGTAGTTTTTGTTTCACTGTTTCATTGAATCCTGTTTTCATAATGTTGCCCTATGCCTGTATTCAGTGTACACACACACCTGAATATAGTGTGCCACATTCTATTCACTTTAATTAGAAAAGTGATATTTCCATGGCAAGTGCCTCACAGGTGCTTCAGAGCTTTTGGAAGAAGCAAAACGAAAAGAAAGAATAAAAAGAAGTATGCCTTCCTTTCCTCAGATTTGATGCAGCACAGTCATTTATTAAACATTGAAATATTATTAGTAGAAGGTTTCGAAGTCTTGAAAGACATGCAAGGTGATTACAGAGTCAGAGAACAGATGAGGCTGGAAGAGACGTCTGAAATCTAGTCCAACCCTCCCTGCTCAAGCAGGGTCACCTAGAGCCCGTTACCCAGGACCATGTCCAGGTGACTTTTGAGTATCTGCAAAGAGGGAGACTCCATAACCTCCCTGGGAAACCTGGGCCAGTACTCAGTCACCCTCACAGTAAAAAAAGGTTCCCTTGCCTTCAGAGGTTACCTCCTATGTTTCAGTTTGTGACCATTGGCTTTGGTCCTGTTACTGGGCACCATTGAAAGGAGCCTGGCTCTTTTCAAGATCTGTATCTTCTTTGGGGAAGTCTCATGGATCACTCTGTGATCTCTATTACAAGTATGCAGTTGTAAACTTGGGGGGTTTTGTTTGTTTTTTTGTTCTGTTTGGTTGGTTGGTTGTTTTTTGGGGGGTTTTTTTGTTGTTTTTTTTGTTTTGATTTGTTTTTTTTTTCCTTCAAGAGGAGGGTATCTTTCCGTACCATCCCTTCGGGTATCTATACACTTTGATGAGATCCTCCTGAGCCTTCCCTCTCCAGTATGTCCACATCTCTCTCATACTGGGGAGCCCAGAACTGGGGAGCACAGTACGCCAGGTGTGGCCTCACCAGTGCTGAGTAGAGGGGAAGGATCAGTCCCCTTGACCTGCAGGCAGCATTCCAGGACACTGTTGGCCTCTTTTTCTGCAAGGCTCCGCTGTTGCCTGGTGGGCTCATTAAATTGCATTTAATTAATCTAATTCCTCAATATCTTTATTCCACTGAAACATCACAATAAGTTGCAAACTAGTTCACTTCTATTTATCAGCAAAAGTATTTCTTAGAATAGAAATCTTGTAAGCACCATATTAGCAGACAGAGAACCTGGAGTGTCATGGGTGTTTGAGCAGGAGCTTCTACACCAGCTACATGTACCACAAGGATATTCTGATGCATGGTAATCTGAATGTCACAGACCTTGGAGCTACATCCTGCTTGGTAATATTTTAGCTTGGATTAAAAACATAATGAATTGGTGCCTAATTTGTGCCCTGCTTCACTGGGAAACATTAGACTTTTATAGATACATTTAATTGTCAAGTCCCACACTAAAACAATTAGTTCTGCCAAGATTTTGATTTGCTCATTAACCTTATCTCTTAACCTTAAATTGTGCCATGTAAATGCAGGAAGAGGCTTCTATGAATTTAGGATTTTCAGTGGTGTATTACAGACAATCTTTATAAAACCATTTCACTGATTGTGCCCATTTAGGAATCTTGAGGATATTATTAATTTTGGAAAATAATTTAATAAGAAATTGTTACTTAATGGAAGGTTAAATACTCTTAGATAACCTATTTTGATGATTTAGAAAGAAATGGCTTTTAGTGGGGAACATCTTCAATGCAATGTTCTGTGGTCTGTTGTTAAATCTAATGTTTTAGGGTCTAACTGAATATAACTCCAAAAACTTTTAGGCTAATAACCTCAGGGTATCTCTACACCGAAGCTGCTGCAGAGTTTCTAAGTGCCCAGCTTTGTGTTCCTGAGGTACCTATCTTCCTTTCCAGAAAGCTGTCAGATTTCCAGACATCTCCTTTAAATATATGTTAAAAAAAAAAAAAAAAAAAAAAAAAGGCCCAAGAAAAAATCTCATTTTGAAATTGCTGTTCTTATTTCTAGGGAAAATAAAGTTTTATTTGACTGATTTATGGAACAAACAGATACTTGACATTTCATATTTTTCTTGTCAATGGGAATATCTTCCTAGCTGGAATTTCTTTTATATAAAATTACTAAGGTAAAGATTTTACTATACTGGATGTTATATAGACACTTGGTAAGACATATTACCTACCTTGCACAGTTTGCAATTTCTATAGATAAAGCAGATAAAGGAAATATTATTCTTCCTATAACAGAGATGAAGAATTGCAATACAAAAACCTGAGGTTCATTCTTAGCTGGAGGAAATAATTATCATTCTATTTACTTCAGTGGTATTTCACTGATTCAGACCTTCTGACCAGCATCTTCCTTAGCCAACAGAAGACTTGCAATATGGATGACAACAGACTTTGGAGCTTCTAGAGACCTTTGCACACAAGGCATGCCTTTTGGTAAAATAGTGGAGGGACCTAATATTTTTTCAATCACTATTATACTGTATTGGAATAGATGAAGATATTACTGGAGCATTCTACAGCTACAGGAAAAAGTGATTAACCATTGAATGTATTGCTAGGGTTGCTTAATTGGCCTATTTTAAGTCCTGAGTGTCTATACATTTTGTTTGTCCACTGAAGTAATTAAAAGTAATTAAAATGAAAAATAATTTGGTTTACATTTGGTGGATTTGTCTCCTGAGCCTTTATGTACCAAAACTATAAAAAAAAGCAAAATCATTAGACTAAAGGTTGGTTCCAATGATAAAGTTCAAATTGGGCTGCAAACTTATGGAAAGCCTGGGGATTTAAGCATTTTTTGTAGGACATCAACTCTATATCCTATCTTTGCCTAACATTTTCCTTTAATCAAATGGGAGTTTTGTTACTAAGAATGTCTACTGTTTTGCAAAAGGATCCATGACAACAGCTAATTTATGAAATATTTTGGTTGTGTAACGTAGTCTCATGGTTAATATCCAGTAACATTACAGGGACGATAGCAATTTTTTGCATTAAAATGTTACTCTTGTTTAGTACCATTAGCAATGAAGGCAACAATAGTGGAAAAGGAAATGTGTAAGACCTTGGCCCCTACTCAAAGTCATGCTGTGGAACACAGCACAGCTGTCCATTGCAGAATGCACCGTGCTTTGTGAGAGTAGGTCCCTTCTGCAGGTGCCCTGGAGGGGAATCATGCATGAGGCCGTAATACTAATTTTTTTATTTATCAATAATGTGTCACATGCACTTTGTATAACACTTTACTTTAGGCCTGACAAGACTAATTGCATTTTTGTAGTCTGGCCCTTATTTACCACAACTTTTTTCCTTTTATTCCAGCTAAGGAACATCTGACTCAGGACCTTATTGTAGATTAAGATCTCATTTTGAAATTTATGGATAACTTAATAAAACAAGCTGTGATCCTTGTTGGGAGTTTAGTTTATCCTAAGTAGCAGCTGGCACATGACTTCATTGGATAAGAGAGATATCTGTGTTTTGGAACTATCTTATTCACTAGCAAGCAAGTTACTTAACCTGCTTTCCTGGAACTACTTATTTGACAAGGCAACAGGATGGAGAAGATAAATCACATTCCCTACAGGCTTCACAACATGACTAGAAAACCTTCTTCCTTTCCTGTCCAAATTAACACGTGGGAAAATGCAGGAACTTTCTTTGCTGCAAGAGAGCCCAGCCTGAAACATTTTTTTGCTTTTTAGCTTTGAAAATAGTGTAAACAAAGGCTATTTGTGACCTGAGAGCTTTATCTCCAGCAGAGAATGTCATCAGTTAAAGCAACATTGCTCTACAAGCAGATTCAGGATTCACATCTGCACCAAAGGGTTAATAAATTGGACTTTTTTGCTATTGCTGAAAATTCATCCAATAATTTAAGAAAAATTCCATTAATGAATTGAAAGGGAATTGGTCCCACTGCATGGTTCATAGACCTAGTGTACTCAGAATGATTTATTTTTATGATACCTACATCCTGCACATGAGCTAAGGGGATATCTGCATAGATAAATCACTGTAGATTTTTGAGATAAAAATGGATCGGAATACATGGTTCTGACATAGGAACAAAAGGGGGAAAAAAGGTGGAATTTACAGAGCCTTGAAGCTCAGACTAAATAGGCTGAGACTAGGCTTTGTTTGGAGTCACTTGTATAGAATACCTATAGTTGTAACAATTGAATTTATAATGCTGTCCTCCATATTATATTAGAGAATAGGGATCACTAGATTCATGTAACTGTGACGATAACTGGCCTGTGTCTTATGGTTATGTACCATCTGAACAACAAAATGAGTGTAGACATCCTGTGGCACAGCTGACTTTTGCTTTGCTTTTATCTGACTGAAGACGCGGACAGCACAGAACTTGCAGAAGGCAAGGCTGGGGAATATTAAGCACTAACCTGTGATGGTGACAGAAAACAGACGGAAATGATACAATTTTTACTATTGTAGGTGAAACCCCAAATCTTTCTTGAAGCTGTGGCTATGCATTCTCTAACACACAGTCTAGTATAAGTTGGAAGATATCAACTTTTGTAATCTTGTAGTGGACACTGTTTTAGGGATGGGAAGACAAAGGTGAACTGTTTAAGCTTTCTGTGTTTAGAATAGTTTATTTTTAATGACACCTACATCCTGCACATAAGAAAGAGGATATCTGCATAAGTCAGAGATAAAAATGAATCATTTTCATCCACGCACATACTGGAAATAAAACTGACTCTTTTCTACCCCTGCCATAAACTGATTTATAGATGGAGAATCTTAGATACAGTTTGTGGAGGAACACCATACGGACTCTTAGTCCGAATTACCCTCCTGAAAATTATATAGAGATTAAAATTTTATATAGAGCTTAAAAGACCAGCAAAGCATTAACTAAAATTTGTTCATTCCTTTCTACTTTCTGAAATATCCCTCCGTTCTATTTTTTCAGATCTCCCTACACATTAGAAACAGAAAGGTGTTCCAAAGTCTACATTGAAATCCTTAAAAATTTTGATAAATTTAGCAAAATACAATTATGACTGAAAAATGCTGTAGTATTTCCATATACTGTATCTTGTACTATAACTTTTGCTTTCAGCATTTTACAGAATGTACCCCCAAATGTGTAAGATTATGATTTGAATATAAAAAAATTAAAGGTTTTTTTTCCCCACAAAATAGGAAGCTTTTAACTAATGTGTATATAATTTTCCTTTTCAAAGTAGACTTCCCTGAAAAAAATAAAGAAAAATCAAACAAACCAAACCAAAAAAACAACCAAACCAAAAAACCCAACCAAAATAAGGTTTATTGTACCGTACTATATTCTGGACAAATAGATACATGATTTTGAAAACCTTACAGCTTCCATACACTAGATAAAAGTAGACATCCCTCGTCTATTGGACATCCCTTGGACAGCCAAGGCATCCAGAATCATATCTTAGAATATGGATAGGAGCTGATTTCCCAGAGATATGAGCAACATGGCAGCACATATATATATACATCTTCGAAGATCTGAGCTTGACTTAACCAATGCCCCAGAAGTGGCATTGCTGGCGTCTAAAACATCCATATACATAAGTAAGTGTAAGTATACTTAAGTACACATAAGTATACTGAAGTCCTATACAACTACTCAAAACAGTGTTCTGTGCTGGCAAACAGCCTTCCTGACACTGACAATTACCTTTGAACACCTTATATGCTCTGCCAAGAGCAAGACTGAAGCCAAGAGCACGTGGGAAATGACTGATTTAGCTAAATTCTCAACCTGGCAGTATCTGTGCTGAAACTACTAGATTGCTTTGATAGTTTTCTACCCCACGTGTCAAATTTTACAGACTTGAGAGTGTACTGTGAATGAAATACTGTGAGAGTCTTGAATCCAAGCTTTACTCCTCTTTCAACCAACAAGTAGTTAGATCTAATAGCCTTTTACTCAGGAACTTGGGCAAATGTTGGAAACTATTTTACATATCCATTCAAAATCTTATGCAGTAAGAGAAAAGGTGATTTACTCTATTAGCTGAAGCAGTCAGAAAGGGAACATCCCAGGGAGAACAGAAACTCTTTTCATTGACTCCATTGGCCATCTGGCAACTGAACAAACCTTGAACATGTTCAGAGATAACAGAAGAGTTTGAGAGACCACTGCCCAAACACTTAGCAAATCCCAGGGGCCAAGGAGTGGGGCCATGTCCCTTTCGCTTATCTCCTTGGGATCTTCTCTCTGTATCCTCTGCTGAAACAACTGTGGAAGTGTTACAGAAATTGCCTGTGCCTGAGCAAGGAAAGGGAAGAGACAAAGGGAGTGAGGAGGAGAGAAGTGGGAACCATAATGGAAGAGGACTGACACCCCGAAGGCACTGACATGGTTTTGTGGAGTTGAATTGAATCAAAAGCCTGGTGCCGTCTCAGCTTGGACTAAGTCTTATGAGGGAGGAACTTATCCCTCTGAGCACCCACCTCTTATTGCCATTAAAATTTCAGTTACAGAGGGCTCCCATTGCTGAAGATGAGGATGAGATTTCCTCATGCAGATGAGGATGAGATTTCCTCATGCTTCATTCATGCCCTTCTTCAGCTGTCATTCTTCATTCATGCCCTTCTTCAGCTGTCATTCTTCCTTGTATAAACCTGAAACCTCGAAATTAGATTGTTGCTTTTATTTTGCATATTATCATCACTATAATTTGCATCCCTAATTAATTTTCCTGTGCTGAAAAGGACTATGACATTCTTGAATAAATCAGCATAAAATACCTCCCTGCTTCACAGTTGCATTTAGATCACATTTCTGAATTTATGAGAGTGGGTGACTTGGAGAACTATAAAGAAATACTGAATTATTTTCAAATTTGAAAATAAATGGGATCTTGAATCATCCATCCCTAAATTGCCCTTTTACCATTTCATATTTTTTTTCTAACAAATCTGGCAAGTATTACAATGTTGCAATTTGTTACAAGACAATAAAATGTAATCAAATGCCCATAAGGTTTGTTAGCAAAACAAAACATCTTGCTCTAGAATTAAAGCCATAAGGTTTGATTTGACACTTCAATATGCACATGCGCATCCTTTTGTGTGCTGTCAAAATGAGCATGCATGCAGAATGTCATGTGTGGCCAAGCAGAGCACATAATGAGGAGACCCCACCTCCTCCAACAAGAGAATTAGCATTTCAGAGGTTTCTTCATTAAGCTTATATGTTGCACAGATATACCTTGTTCAAAAGACTATGTGACTAGCTGTGTGGGTGCATGGGAGTCCCTCTCCAGCCCGAGTGGTGTGCTTCGTATTTCTCTTACAGATTGTGCAGATAGTGAGTGGGACTTGGGATGGGAAAATGGACTCATAGTTATGCTCTCTTATACCTTCAAGGTAGCTTGAGAGGAAGGGGGACCATGCTGTGTAGTTGGGGAAATAACGCAAAGACTCTGCAAGGGAGAAGTATTCCCAGCAGGCAGTAGCTGGGAATATAAATCACTGTTCCTATTGATCCTGTTGCTGCAGAAGGATACTACACAGGCAGGATTCGAGGTCAGTGCAAAGGGGAAATAACAGCATGTTTGAGTTGGTCAGAGGTTTGCTGAAGAGAAGGCTGTGCTCTTGTTCGCCACGTGTTCTCTTATTTCTGAGGCAGATTTAGGAAGGCAGCATGTCTGCCCTTGGGTGAAGGGAATAACTCACATTACTCTTAGAGAAACATACACTGGGCAAGGCTCTCTAATCAAGGTTTATGGAAAATAATGAAAGCTGATTTCATTCCAATTGCAAGCTGTGATAATGTTTGTTTTGTTTCATTTTATGAACTCCACTTAAGAGATTTGTATTTTGATGCTATTTATCCTTGCTCTCACCATTCACAAGCTTCAAGAACAATAGAGGTGTTTTGATTACTATACTCTTTATTTACTTAATACAATTACTAAATATATGTTCCCAAGAACTTCAGTGAGTTTTCATTTATGACTCCTGTGCCCAAAACAATACAAAAATAATTTCATAGAAGCAAACTGATATACTGAGATAAAGATTCACAAACGGAGAGGGGAAAATTGCAGACAGCACTAACAACTTAGTGGCATAAGCAAGCTGTCTACTCAACAGCACCTCCTTAGAATAGATATTCCTTGTTGTATACAATTCACAGCGGTCAGATTTTTCTCATTACATATTTTCAATGACTAGGAGGGATTCTGGCTCCAGACCAGGCTGTAAGAACTCCAACTGCTTGTCCTCTCTAAATGTATTTTCTTTCATGTTGCTCAAGCCACTATCCTCTAACCAACCCAGCATTTTCATGAAGTTATGGCATACAACATTTCAAACACTTAAGCTGCTTACGGAATGGGGGCACTGTCTAATAACAAAATAGATAACACCCCTCTTGCAACTCCTCCCCCTCTCCCACATATTTCCTCACCACTTCTGAATTTCATGATCTTTGCTTTGATTCTCCCTCAGGTGGGTTGCCGCCCCATTAAAACTGGTATCCATGCTTCCTTTGGGGCTCAGCCTAAGGTAGCTGATTGTACTAATCTATGTATTTAAATGCACAGTGTGATCAATGGCTTCATGAGAGTTTTCTACCTATTGCTGCCTTCTCTTAATCTCTCTCCATTTCTATGTCTCCCCTCCCATGCCTCACAACCTGATCTGTTTTAACTTTATTCTCACCTCATTTATCTTCAGATTCTCACCCAAACTGTACCTTTGTTCCAAATCATCAGGTTTTCTGATTACTTCAGGTTTGGTCCTTTTTCACACTTAATTGATGCTTGCCCTTTTCTAACATGATTCTTGATCTTTGCACCATCATGACAGTAGAATAAACAAATGCCCTGGCAGGGCACTTATAAGAGGTAAAAGATTTGTCTTGACAGAAATTCCATTTCTCTGCCCCTCTTTCCTTTTCAGTGGCTTTTGAAACATTTAATCATCTTAATGGCAACAAAAAAACTCTGTGAAAATGTTGTGCTGCATGTGAAGGTCAAAGTGACTGCAATTGGGATACAGCTGTAAAATTAGCTCTTGTGTTTCCTAATCTAACATTTATTATTAGATCTGATTATTTTTATTTCCAAATGTGTTCATAAATCAAGCAAATGGCACTTACTAAAGCACTCTCATATAAGGAAGCTATTTGCAAAGCCACTTGCTTCATATTTCTCTTGTTCATAAGCCCTTTTATTTAGCATCTTAAATGCAAGTATTTCTAATTGTAATTCTTTAAGGAATACATGATTCAAATTGTTGGCCCGAACTCTGTGTCCTTGGTTCTTCCTGAACATCTCTTGACATCCCAAATACAAAGGGAGCTGCTAAAGGTTACACTAAATAAAAAATACCAGAGCACAGTCCAATAAATTGTCCTCATAGTGTTTGCCCTCCACAAAGTTATCATTACTGACACAATATAAACATACTCTGTATCTGCCTTGACAGAAACTACACTTAAAGTACCTGTTTATATGTTTTGATTTAAAGAACAAAAGAGTGTCCATATAAGCTCCTGTCTTTAACATATACAGATGCTAAACAACCATACTGGTACTTGCAGAGTGAGGCTATGCAGAAAGCAAGAAATATTTAAACAAACATATTTTTTGAGCTTGCATCCCTTTCTTTATGCTCCCAGTCTCCAAAATGCAAATAATGTGGGCTGAGGGCTTTATCATTTTGTCCAGTGTTGAACACCACAAGCTGCTTTGAATTACAAGAGGGCAAATGCTTTTTTTTGAAAGAGCTGGCTGTGCTTCATGTACTTCACATGGTACATACATTTCCAGCTCTGAATAATCCCTGTAGAAATCTATAAGAGGTAAGCAAAATTCAGGAAGGGAAGTGACCTTTTACAATGCCAAACCACCCACAAGTGGTCATGTGAAAATCGATACTTCACATTTCAGCAAAAAACCACTTGCCTGCTGTGCTTGAGACGGCATAGGAGCCAAATTTTGATTCCAAACCACAAACGCTGTCATTGCCCTTTCCTACTCCCTTCCCCAAGAAAAGGAAAAGCACTAAATGGTTACAATTGCCTTTTCTTACACACTGGAAATCCAGATTTTCAGTCAGCTAGCACCTATGCGAACTAGAGTGGAAAAGATTCGGGCATTTAAACACTGGGAAGTTGCCACAGTTTTTCTAGTCTGTTACTCAGGGAAGGGACAGATCAGGACAGTGGCTACTGGCTAGACTCCTAATGCTCCAGGTTTCTTGAGCAAAGACTGACAAGCTTCAAAGATTAGTGACGCTTTTCCCTTCTTGATGGGGATAATAATCCTTCCCTGATGGACGAACTCACCCAACAGTAGTTTTAACACTCCAATGAAACATCAGTGGCACAAAGTTATTTTAAGGACTCTGAGCAGCAAAGATTGAAACTTAGCATTTTCTCCCCACAAGATATCAACGTGGTTTAATAGGGGCAGATAGCATGAACATTATCAGTTTTATCTGCAAAATACTTTGAGGTGTCAGGAGAGACCCAAACCAACAGGACTAAGCCAGTTCAAATTCATCATCACCCTACCCAAGTTTCCTGACTCTTCAATTAGTTGTTTTCTGTATTACTGGAGCTTTGAATAAACAGTGCTTAGGTTAATATTTTTTCTAAACAATAATAGTACTTTGTCAGTTTCACTGGAGGATCTTAAGTCATTTTAGAAAAGTTAGGAGGTCGTAGAAGTTGTGAAATTCATCTCTGTAAAACCTTAATTGACAGAGACAACACTGCTGTTTCAGGTCCCTCACCAAGTCTGCAACTTGCCCACACTTTTCCTCTCGTCCAGCTGTTGCTATTTCCACTTCTCACCGTCTCTACACATCTGAAACTGGGTGAAGACTGGGCATTGCACCTTACGTCTACTCAGCATACCACCCAAAACCCAGCTGTGTTTACCTCTAGTAATGGGATTTTAATCCCCCTTCATCTTGACTAGAGATGGGACAATCTGCTCCTGGTGATTTTATCATAACAATTAGAAGACAAACATTATTAACATCAACTATAGAGATAAACAGCTGTCCAGCCTTGCTAGACACCACAGCTTTGTGCACATCCTGTTACTTGACTTTCAGGATTGACATAGCTCAGCACTGGTAACAAGAGACATCTTTATTAATGAAGTCTGTCCCCTGCAGGCAAACATTTCCAGAGGAAGGAGCTATTCATCTTCTCAACTGAAACACTAACTTCCTTTGTCCTAGGAGTTATTTCATGTTCTCTTTCCACTAGCTTCTGCTTTGTCTCCCCAAATCATCTGGCTACAGGTACCATACTCCCTTAGAAATAGGTTGTCATTGAAAACACATATACAAGTAATTCCATAAAGAACAAAATAAAGTAAGTATCTCTCTTATCAGTCACTGTTAAATTGGGAATAATTCAAAACTCAAGTAGCATAAAACCCAAGCAATTTACTCATGTTCCCCTTGATTCCTTAAACTTTGAATCTGAAAGTAGTGGTAGGGACATTTTTTTTCCTGAACTCCTAGTGAATTAATAAGAAATTTCTTTAACAATGACTCATTATGTCAGATAAAAATCCAATTACTTACTCAAATGAAAATGTTTTAAAGTGTAACATTAAATGCCAACTCTATTGAGCGTGAAGTAGATATTTTAGCATCAGTACCAACTAAATTATTTAGTGGAGTACAGATGTCATAGCCAGTTGTTTTGTTCTTGATTCACACCAATGAAAGCTAAAAGAGAGTACACTTTAAGTTTATCTTTGTAATTTTTCCAGATATTTAATTGCTTTACTTAAAAAAATAGTTAAGCCATCTAATGTTTAGTTTTGTTTCCAACAAAACCAAAGCAAATCTTATACTTCCAACAGAAGCAAAGCCAAATTCATTATCATATTGATGTGTTCTTGAAGTAAAGAAAATGGTGGTAAATTTACATCCTTACAAATGAAATGTATGGTCAGGAATATTTTTTCTCTTCTTTTTTCTTTTTTTTTTTTTTTTTTTTTTTGGTTTTTTTGGTTTTTTTGTATTACCACATATGAGTAAACTCTAAACATTTGGCAAGACAGTGATTATCTGAATAAATCAGATGCCCATTTTTGGGTGCATACTAGAGTTTTTTCTCCAATTTAGATGTTTTGTTCATACTATCAAAGAATAAAAATAGGGCGGTGAATTATGTGACCAATTGACATAACATGGAATAGCTGGGGTGAATATAACAAATAAGTCTGGAAATCATTTGTCTAAACTATTGATCAAAATGAATAAAACAATTCAGAAATAGTTAACTAACCATTAAGTAAAAACTGTAGCTGGATGTACTCTCCAGGTCAAACTGAGTTGCACAAGATAGGACATTGTGAGAAAAAGATACTCTCTAACATCAAGGCTGACAGGCATCTTTGGAAGGGCTCTAACTTGCATCCCACTGTGGATTTACTGCAGAGTACTGTTTCAGCCAAAATGTCCTCCCTCCACCCTATTCACTTAAAAGAGATAAGGAACAAGAATACATATACAGCTCATTCTACTCACCATTGAGTTCTAAGAGAATTTCTTTTATGCACAGCCAATCTGGCTTTTTGGAAAACAAGTGAAACAAAGGTATTCTGAAAGCTTCAATCAGTCCTGCTTATTGCCTACAGAATATATATTATCTTTTCTCATGGTATATGTATATTTCTGGCTTCCATTTATCCTCAGAAACCAGGAATCAAGTCCCATTCCCATAATTTTACTTAACAGAAAAAATCATTTGTTCCTCTCATGAAGCTCTGCAAAATAAGCAAGAAGGTAAATCTTTCATGTTATGGTGGGCTAGTCCCTCTTCTTATAAACAGATTAATTTCACTTCATGGTTGTCCAAAGAATTTTACTAAAATAGTTCAAGATTATAATTTCCTCAGGTGATGCTCCAATGATCACCCTACTATACTAAAGAACTTTTCATTTTTTAACACTCTTCTAAGTATTGTGCAAAGTACTGTAAAATCATGTTAATACTCATTCTGCCATCAGTAAATAATGTTCTCTGACTTCCTCCCTCAATAATATCAATGTTATTTTTTTGAAGAACAGCATTTTAGAGTGAAAATTCATTTCTTTGCTATTAACAATCTTTTTTCATTGCTTCCTTTTATATAGCAGCAAAATCTGAACTCAGATATTGACGTTTATAGCTCTTTTTTTCCTCCAAACATAATCTGCAGAGGGAAAACCTGTTACTGAATGACAGATGAAAGGCTTTCATTTTTACTTCAGACTGCATCTCCTTAGTCCTAACACAAACACGCTGACCCTCCTTTCTTAGGCTATAAGGTGCAGTAGCTACCATGATCCTTTTGAAGCTGAGATGCAAAGGCATTATTCCGAGCTCTGACCAGACCACATCCCTTGCTCTCAGAAGGCCTGGTAGGAACATTGCTTTGTGGTGACCAGAGTCTTACACCAGCCTCATTTACCAGCTAGCACAGCCACATGGAAACAAGACAGCATTGCTTCTCAGGTCTAATCTCTCACATCTATCTATTTTCAAAATTTTTTTAAAAAAAAAAAAAAAAGAAGCCCATGAAAGAGGTCAATGTAAACATTGTCTGGTCCTTGATTTCAGATCCAAGCCTTACTGTATTCAGTAAGGTGAACATCAGGTAGACTTCTGCTTTCTATCTAGGCACCTGTGTAAAGCAATATGTCCATATGGAGAGTCTCTAGTCAAACAATAGATGAGAATTTTGATGAGAATCAAAATATTTAGGGAATTTTTATCATTACTTGTCTTCAGCTACTCCCTCTTGGAAAAAAAAAAAAAAAAAAAAATCAGTGTTAGGTGCATTCTTCTTGCACTTGTCCCTCTCCGGACACAATGCTTATGGGTTTCTGAGAAGAAGAAAGCTGCCTTTCCACCTCTGGGTGTTAAGCAGTTGAAATGCCTTTTCAAAAGTCTGCCTCTGAATAGTGCAAATACAAATTTCTCATTTTAGTCTTAGCAATAAGCCACATTTGTTTATTCCTCTCCCACTCCTACAAGAAAGAAAGAAGATAGTTTCATCCAGAGATTCTTTTTTCACCTTGTTACTTTCTCTTGATATTGACAGAATATCTGAACTGCCATTTCAGATGTGCTTTGGAGTTGCAGTAAATACCAAATAAAGAACAAAACTGGGGAAACAAAAAGATATAAGCCTCATCTTCATGGTCCTTTGAACCCCCACTAGTGCAAAGGGCATTATTACATACTATAAGAACATACTAGAAAAACAGTACTTTAGTGCACAGCCCCTTGCCTACTGCCCTTCATTGCCACTATGCTTAACTATGTATAAAATAGGTGTTAAAGCCTACCATTACCTGAGCTGTCCATTCATGGTTTTGTTGGAAGTGTCGAACTTGCCTTTGACTCCCATGTTTTTTTAAATTTTTAGTTTAAAGCTGATACTTATATTATTGTGAAAGAAACATCAAGAAACATCTGATACAAGAAATTTCTGGTGCACAGTTAAACTTGATTGCTGTGTAGGCTGATCTTTGGGAATTCATTCCCAGGAACAGACATGTCAGCGGAATCTAAGCACTTAAATAACTAGAAGATGTAAAAATTATAGAAATGGTGAATGTAAATTCACTTATAGATGGGAATAAATATTCCTAAAATATTTTTGCAACTGTTGCCTCTCTAGTTGTTAACTTTTGTCAGCACAGCAGAGCCAACACATGTGAAAGAGCAAAGTGATAAGAATAAATTATCAGCTGAATTCTGAACTGAGAAATCTTCACTGCTGCCTGTATCTCAGAGCAAGTGCATTGCACAGATTTGACAAAGCACTTAGAAAACTTATTTACTTCCTTGGACTTCTAGACAAGTTATGAAAATCAACCTGAAATAATAGTAAGAAAAACTACACTCTTCACAGAAACTGCAAAACAACAACAACAACAAGGCTATGAAACAGAGTATGTGTGCAAGCTGGAAAACATAAGCAAAATGGTTAAACGGCATGTTTCATAGGTGGCATTACATTTTATTTTGTTTATCTTGGGTAAGAATACCTATTCGCAAAAAATAGTCTAAGCTCAGACCTCCATCCAGTTTTAACATTTTAGGACAAATCACATAATTAATTATTAAACAAACTGAAACCTAGTATGCAACACTAATCCTTTTTAAAGTCTTGCTGAATACTACAGAGACCATATAGACAGTATAATAATTTTTCTGTGGCTTGTATTTCTAACAAAAAATCCATTTTTATTGCTATTTCCACAGGGTAGTACTCAAGTGGTCAGTGAAATGACCAGAAATCCTGTTTGCAGCAGGAAAATGTGACAAATTTTGATTGTCATCAAGTTTTCATGTTCAGCTGCCAGAAGAGAATTCAGAAAATACAATTATGTCTTCTCTTAGAAATGAGAGTCAATTTGTCAGTCATTCTATCTAAGTCAATCTGTCTTAGTCTCCCCCTACAGGTATATTGAAATTCAGCCCTACAAAAAGTACTTTGAAATGGCACTGATCAGTAATTGGCCATTAAAGTGCTCTGAGACTTGCATGAGGTCCTGGCAGTAAGGGTCACCTGGACTTCTTCTTAGTCACAGTGATCTTAAAATTCATCAACTTCATGAAGATTTTTTCTCAAACCCCACCAACAGACCTACAGAGAAAGAATATTTCATTCAGCCTGACATCATGCCATAGCAAGATCAGTCTATGCGCCCTGCTTACAGGCTGTATAAACATCTCTGTAAGCATCAAAGAATGCTTGCCTGTGATAAATCTATCTTGGCAACTAAAGCAAAATTTTTTTCCCCCAGCCAACAAGTTACATTTTTTCCTGCATATACACTAAAACTAACAGCATGTGTTTAGTCACAAATCTAAAATCAGAACAGCTAAACATGTCAGCTGTAATTTCCACAGAGCTCCAATATCGCATTTGTCAGGTAGAGTTATCATGCTCTCTTCATTTCACCCATTGTTCCTAATACAGGACAGATGCATTGAAGGATCATGCAGTTACCAAAAAGATCAATTTTCCCATTGATCCCAGCCTTAAAAGTAAGGCTTCATGGGGTGTTTTAGCAGAGAAAGGCCTCAGACATATCACAAACCGTATTCCCCCCTTGCTCACCTGGTTAGTGATCCAAAGGATACCACTACTTTCCACCGACCGCAGGGGATGTCTCACCTGCTGCCTCTGCCTTTCCTGGCACTCATCTGTTCTTCAGCTCTTCCTACATCATACTTTCCCATTTCCCCACTCACTTCATAATTCAAACAATTTAAGAGTTTACATTCTTACAGCCTTCTTGCAGGTTGTGCTGGAGTAACCATCATTGTAATATTTCACAGAGTTGTCATATTTTTACATTTCCTAATATTTTAAAATACTGCAGTCCTATCTCTCAGGTATTTGATAACCTTGATTCACGAGAGGAGCAAAGAGAAAAAGACATAGCAAGTAGACCTTCTTCTGGCACCACACCTGGTTAAGAAATTTGCACTGGATTTATAACCCCAAATTTCAATAACAGCAAGACAAGTGGCAATGCTTCCCAGAAAGGAGTAGCTAATGAATATTACATGATGCAATTAACACCTTCCAACCTCTTTATTTCATTAGGTATTCTCACTGATCATTCCCACTCTGATTCAACCCCTTGGGGCACTTATAAGAAGCAGCATCATATCAGCAGGTGTTTTCAGTCAAATGACTGAAAGTATCTAATAACTCTCCTCATCTCTGCGCTTGCTCAATGCTGACCCAAACAAACATGGATAATAATTTGGTTATTACTCCCCAGGACACATTAGATCCCATTTTAAAAAGCACTTCCTTGTTACTGCGCATAACACTGCTTTCCCTGAAATTTTCCCACCTCCTACCAAGTGTCTGTGGATTACACCGACATAGTCTCCCCTGCACATTGAGACAAGGAAGACTTAAGAAGACCCATCAACAGCAAAAAGAGTTTCATTTATATTATCCCACACATTGTGCTGAATTCTACTAGAAGAAAGAGCATTTAGGAGCATTTAGCCAAGAGTGAAAGAACTGCAAGTCAGCCAAAGGCTTAACTTGCAATTATCCGTCCACTTCCTTTAATGAACTTGCCAAGAGCCCAGGGGAATTCCAGTTTCTCTGACTAAAAATACCAGATTAGAACACTATAACCCTTTGAAACACAAGGTACTCAGATCTTCTGGGTGAAACAGAGTAAAATAAAATGTTAATTTGCTTCTTGTGTTCCTTCTCTTCTTCCAGAGATTCCCACCCAGCCAGGCACACAGTAGCCACAGCAAGACCAACAAAAGGCCTCTGTTTACACTGCTCTGACAGCCCCCTATAGCAAAGCATACTGCATGGCACCTCTCCACTGCTCTGCCAGCCAGCCCCTATCTGAACTGCCCCTTGGGGACAGGGCGTAGAAGTGCTTGTGCCTAAAGTAAGGACAGAGAGTACAGCTGATGATGTTGGCTTGGTTGCCAGGTAGTTATAATTTACAGGAAAATAAGATGTGAACCAGCTATTGTCTGGTTGGACTGTCTCTCCTTTCTGCCTCACAATGGTCTCTGGGGTCTCTGATCACACAGCTGGTGGATTTGGTACACAGCTCAGTGGAGGGGTGCACCCTTCATAAAACAGTTGTGCTACTGACAGAGAAAATTTCTATCAATCAGCAGCAGTTCAGATTCTGGCTCTTCCATCAGCCACTTGCTCTTACTTTCCTGCCAGAGGTTTCCACCCTTTCAACTCATCTGTCCCCACAGAGTATACTGTTTGCATGGCTGTACTGTAAGTGAAGAGAGAAGAAAACCTCCGTCAGGGAACAGAAACAAAATATCAGAGAATAGCAGGAGAGACAGAGACCCCTTAATACGCCACAAATATTAATGAACCTGTTACTTCTGAAAAAAAAATCCCTAAGCTAGCTGCTATTTAACAGTCTTTTCCAAGGACTTCAGTTCCATTTAGTACAGCTGCAAAGAAATTACAGAGCAGAGAAAGTAGCTGCAGTCACTCACCAGGTTTAGGAGATGGCCCTGTTTTGTGCTAGAGGGTAATTTCAAAAGCTCTTCAGTAAATGTAAATTGATGTGGAACCAGGAGCCTGGCAATGATGGTGTCTCTGTATTTACCACAGATGACAGAAGTTATTTTTTGGGCAAATGGATGTGCAAGAAGCAAGGAACTCCTGAGTGCTCCTAAGCTACTGAAATAAATGATTTCAAGGTGTCCTTTCAGCCAAAAGGGATTACACTGAGTAGCATTTCACCTTCCTGGCCCGCTTTCTGGTTGCAAAATTGTTTTACTCAAGTAGAGCTTCAGCTCAACATTCTTCCAGAAAATAACCTCATCCAACCATTAAGCCTTCTTAAAAGCAGTGCTGCAGGCACAAGGCATGAGATCTGGGAAGAACTATGAGTTTTCTCAGGGTGCTATTAAGCTCAGCAAAGAAGACAGTAAAAGAACAGAAGCTGTGGGACAGCCAAGTAGTTTCCATCCATCTCTGCATGGCAAAGAGATACAAATAATTCATCCTAAAGTCTTGGCTCTTATTCCTGGCAATCCAAGATTGCTCTTCACTCTCAAGTATTAAAGGTTTGGTGACTGAGAAGGGGAAACAAAAAATCCATTATTGGTAACACTTCTAGTACAATTTCCATGTACTCTCCCATAGATGTTTTTGGTAAGCTAGTCATAAGAATAAATATATAGAATCATATAATGTTTTGGGTTGGAAGGGACCCCCAGAACCCATCTAGTCCAACCCCCCTGCAGTGAGCAGGGACACCATTACCCAGATCAGGTTGCTCAGAGCCCCGTCCAGCCTGGTCTTGCATGTTTCCAGGGATGGGGCCTCCACTACCTCTCTGGGCTACCCGCTCCAGTATTTCACCACCCTCATTGTAAAGAATTTCTTCCTTATATCCAGCCTAAACCTACCCTGTTTTAGTTTAAAGCCATTATCCCTTGTCCTTTCACAGCTGCCCCTACTGAACAGATCCTCCCCCTCTTTCCTATAGGCCCCCTTTAAGTACTGGAAGGCCGCAATCAGGTCTCCCCGCAGCCTTCTCTTCTCCAGGCTGAACAAGCCCAACTCTCCCAGCCTGTCCTCATAGCAGAGGTGCTCCAGCCCTCGGGTCATTTCTGTGTCCCTCCTCTTGACAGCCATAAAAATGCTTATCTCTTTTCATTGATTGAAAGTCTTACTGAGTACTGTAAGCTATTAAAGAGGTCTAGAGGTTTTTTATTATGGGTCAAATGTTAATTCTGTTGAAGTGAAAAAATAAACTTCCAGCAAAGAGAAGAATTTGACTCTATGAATATGCCTTCACAGTATATCCTGTCATCACAACACGGTACCTCTTATAGATACGATGAACTAGATTCCATTCTGATTTATTATTTGCTTGATGAAATGTAATTCTATTATTCTGATTCTCCTATTAACATCTTCATTTATTTATTCACCCTATCTCCTCTTTCAATTATTTCATGTATGCTTATTTTTGTCCATGTTGATATTCTTCTATTCTGCATTTTTGTGCAAGTAAATCAGCATAGATAAGAGAGCCAAATCAGCATTATAATTCTATTTAAATGCATTCAACCTGGCAACTATCTGATAAAATTTGTATCCTGTACCCAGTTTTGTTTCTCTGCTCAGGAATGTCTTCAGAGCCTTAGTAGAATTATGAGAACTGTTTATTCATCTTACAGCATATCCCAGGTCAGTGGCTGTTCCTGCTATCTATATCAACTGCATTGTTTAAAACAGCTATTCAAACACTGTATTTTTAAAATATAGTTAGAATTTATAGTTCAATTTTATCATGGGAGGAACATTGCATTTTTGTATTTCTGAGGGAGTATTTTATAAATGTTTTTAATCAGTGATGTTCACTGAAATGTAATCCAGAACAGCATAAGCTTTAAATCCAATAGCACTTAGTTTCACCTCCATTCTTACTCCAACTTGGTTTGACCTAGGGGCAACCTGGTGTTCTCAGATGTAAGACTGTTCTGAATTTAGCCTTTCTGGAGCAAATCTGTTTTACTGTTTCACAGTCACTGCATGTATTTGATATAATATTCACATATTTTGTGAAAGTATATTTGAATGATATGAGTATATGCTTTTTCAGTTTCCTCTACAAAACAGGTGACTGCTCCATTTGAATTGTTAATCATAACCTGCACATGAATTTGCCTCAGTGACTTCTACCTACTGTATGAAAGCCAACACTCACCAGCAGCAGCCAAGTAAATAGGTCTGGTTTTGAGATGTGATCTTGATCTGTAAGTAGTAATCCACTGTCTTTTTGGTAACCTGGTCCCAAAGGCAAGGCGTCACTGGGTACAGAGACCAAGTAACCCCCGTATCTGTCACAGTCTCTCTAAAACAGGACTGAGGGCAGAGGAAGACATTGAAGTGTCTGTCACGGCTTTCCAAGTCCAAACTGAAAAGTCTGGGATTCAAACCTCTAACCTTAACCCACTCCACAAGAACAAAAAGTCCTTCCCAAAGGAAAAAGGTACATGTAATGACATGGAATTTACATGTCATTACATGTAAAAGGAACATGTAATGGATACTGTCACCCTAAGGAAGTATACAGTCCTTACAAAACATGCAACAGATACTGTCATCCTTTAGAAAGGAAACAGAGGATAGAAAGACAGCTCTTCTGAAGATGGGAACAGATGACAGCTCTGATACTGAAAGAAACCTCATTTAATAGTCAATGTTGTCTTCATTCATTGTCCTCTTCCAAATACCAGCACTCTCTAAGTCTGATCTGAATAAAGTAGCAGATCCACACCTGCCTCCAGAAACTGAAGACCACCTAAAAAGCTAGTACTTTTACTAATCAGGTGGGAGAAAATGAAAGAGAGAGAAAAAACCTTGTACATCCTTATAAGGTATACTTAGGTATGCTAAGGTATAC
The DNA here is from genome assembly GCA_000699545.1 of Podiceps cristatus. Taxonomy (NCBI): domain Eukaryota; kingdom Metazoa; phylum Chordata; class Aves; order Podicipediformes; family Podicipedidae; genus Podiceps; species Podiceps cristatus. The sequence goes on along the minus strand of JMFS01066349.1, from coordinate 7,308 downwards.
TTGGCCAAGACAATTCTATTTCAAATGATTTTTTGAAATATTCTCAGACTGTTGCATTCTTTGTAAACACAGAGTAACCTCAATCTGCTTCACACTATTTTTATGTTGCTGTAAATGTTTCAAAACCCCTTCTTTCAAAAAGAAAAACCTAACAATAAATCCCCAATAAATTCACATATAATACCTCTCCAGTGCCATACTATCATTTTCTATATGTGTTATCAGTTTATTTTGGTTGGAGGATTACAGTGTGGAGAACAGAGAGAAGTGTACTTCAGACTAAAAGTTTTGTTAGAAGAGATAAATGCCTGGACTGTCCTACAATGCTTTTTAATTAAGGCAATGGAAATATTTTCCACCACAACATCCCTGAATGTGTTTGTTGTTTGTTACAGTCATGGGGAAAATGGAGAAAAACCCAGCCTATGACTGGAAGGGGATAATCTTGATGATTCTATGATTCTTTATTTTGTTAATGATCAGATTTTTTGTTTTTAGTTACATCATTCTTTCAAAAAGTCAAGTACCATTTCATAAAAATAGATTAAATGTTAAACACAAATGCATAATTCCTTTCCTAAATAAACTATTTTTAAAAGAATACATTCATATTGCTGCCCACTGAAGAGTTTAGTAGGCTCAGATTTGTTAAAATACATCAAACCACTGTTAGATAATTTATATTCCTCAATGAGCTCAAGAAATGTTAACAAGGTTCAAAGAAATCATTAAATACAAGTTATTTTTATGATACCATTTATTCAACAATCAGGAATTTCCATATCCTGTCAAAGCATGATGATCCGAACCATGATCCATTATCCTACAGATGGTTGTATATTAACTATGCATCCTTCAAGGCAGCTGCTTCTCTGATTAAAATGATGAAAATTATTAAGGGTTTCCAGAGGAGAGGACTACTCAGCACATTCAAATATCCCTTTTTCAAACTTTGTAACTGTCTCTGAGCTAAAGAAAATAAATGGCATTGAAATGACATCTTCAAATATTTTCTTTTATGATATTACATATCCAAGAAGAAGCTGCTATGCTTCAAACTTGTCAGAGATTTATGTAGGACATTTTGCAAACTGAGAGTGAGAATCTGTAAATATCTACATTTGCGCATGTGTTTTTGTATGTATATAAAATATCTACATGCATTTATCAATAGCACTGACATAGTGGACTATTTCCTACAGACCCAACACCATCATTGCTATGAAATTCAGCCTTCTCTATGAGGGGAAGCTATTTCAGTTTCCCCAAAGCATTTTATGCTATTTAATTTCCTCCAAGCAGTGTGTAATGAATAGTAGTTTCCTAACACACAGTGGAATATATTCTCACTGGAACAGTTCCATGCTTGTAAAATATCTATTTTCCTCTCAAACACCCTTAATTCTAGAAATATAAAAGCATAGTTACACATGCATCCTCCTATTTCACTTTAATGACTTGCAAAAGATGCAATAACACTAAATGCTAAAAGCTATGAGCAAAATTTCTTACATGGAAATCTGGATCCCAAACCATAACATGGCAAGGGGGATATGATATGCACACCTTCAGAAGAGTGATACTTCATTCATGCTGTTGTGTGGAAATACACAAACATACTTCACTGCAATGACATAGATATTTAGTATTATATCCAATGACAACTATCTTAAAAGATATTGCAAATTCAAGTGAAAAACTGCCAGATTGAGAGTTTCCTACAAGACAGACTTTCTTACCCTGGGAGTACCTCTGGGCTACAGACTGGATGTCCCTGTTTCTGTTAGCTGCTGATGTGTTTCATAGGGCTGTTAAAATCAGTAAGATGAGTGATGGGACCCAGAATAGTCTCATATTTAAAGCAGTTCAGAAAGTCTGTTCCCGATTTCCAGCAAGCACCAAGCTAGCCACTTCCACTGTGCTCTTCCAAAAAGTCACTGGATGATAGCTCTTTATCCTCTGGGTTCCCCGTTTGACATTTCTGGTCTTCAGAAGCGCTGAGCCCTCACACCTTCCACACAAGCTCTCCTGTAAAAATATGAGTACTATGTGTCATTCCAAGTGGCCTGATCTGTCTTAATATTTCAGCTTTTTCTCTGCAATCCATGTGTAAATTGGGGTGATGACCCCTGGCATTGGATAAAGCATTTGATTTGCTGGGGGGTCTCATTGCAAAGAAATTATTAGGGTGTGCAGTTCTTGGCTTCATTTCCGCATACTAACACTGAAGATTTCAAACACTTCCACCATCTCCCAGATTCTTCCATATATTCCTGTAATTACTCCTTACTTTCCAGTCAGAGTCTGTCTCTTGCTCTTATGACCAGGGACCCCTGCCCTGTCTTTTCATCTTAGCTTCTCTATCCCCAAGTCTTTTATCTCTGTTGTTCCTATTATGTGGGTTGTTTTGTTTGTTTGGTTTTTTTCCTTTTAAACTCTCCCATGTCTGCCTGAGGTCCTCTAACCTCCTCTGATAGTCCTCACCTGTCCATGAGTGTCGGAAATGATTGACTTCACACAATTTGATCTAGCAGCAGTTAGACTTTATTTATGCCTTTATGGCCAATCACAGGATTAAATTGCGGTATGTAATATGTTCTGATCAAAGCAGCAATTTAGTTAAAGATTTGAAAATGGCAAGTTTCACTCTATTACTGCATGGAAGAAGTATATCAGGGAAAATCAAGACAGAATTGACTTCACAGAGTGAAGGGACACAAAGAGTAAGGAAGATCCTCCCGTTGAGATTCAGAAACAATCAGATTGCTTTCTAGACTTCTCAGAGAGGAGTCTTGGGGTGGCTAGATCCAATCCTAGTCTCAGACTTGGTCAACAGTTTATGTCTAGAGTTCATTCACAGTTTTAAGGAGAATTGTGAGATTTTTAGCAACACTCAATCATTGTCTAATTCAACATTACAAAGTGATTAAATCAATTCATGCATGTGCACACGGACACAGTACCTATATAAATGCACAAAAGATATACCTGTTAAAAATTTCACTTGAGTTCACGTTGAATGTTTTAGCATTTCTCAACAGGTGAAGGTTGAGCCTCAAGGAGTGAAGAATGTCAGTCAAGATTCCATCATGTCAGTCCAGGTCCCATTGTTGGTCCTTGGTGATTGACCTCTGGGTTTTGCAAACTTGAGAGCCTGCGAGCTCTGAGTGGCATCCCACTCAGAGGGAGGTGCTGGATACTGTCTGCTGTGGTCCAGGAGAGCTCAGAGGGCTTCACTTGGGACCACTGTCACAAGGGTGACATAGGGTCACAAGATGATTTGCTTTAGTCATCAGTAAATTTCCATCCTGGCCACAATTCAGGTCATCATGCTCTCATTCTTCACCTTGGCCATGGTATTCAGATCAGCACTTTCTTGTTCCTCACCTTGGTCATGCAAGAGTTCCTGGTATAGTCAAGGCTGCCCACCTCATTGCACAAAAACAAAGGCCCAGATCTGGCAGAAGTGCCCAAAAATCTTAGAGCGGTCCAGGACGAAAAGGGGGAGTGAAGAACTCACCACCACAATGAGTAAACTTGACAGCATGAAGAAGCAGTTCCACCATGTCAGGAGGTCCCCAACAACCGGAAAAAGAATTTGCAAGGATAGTACTACTCAGACCTCAAAGCCTAGGCCAGCTGCAGATTAAGTTGTTGTGTTGAAGAGCACATATGCTATCTGATTGCTACAGAATCACCAGGGGAGTCTGGAACATGGGCATTGCACACAGGCATAACTCTGCACTTGCAAATGTATTTCTCAGATAGGCATACTTTAGCCAAGCTGGACAGATTTTTAACAGCTACACTAAGATCATATGAGCTTACTGCCAAAGTTCAAGTTCCTACTCCCAATCACTTAGGCACTAGAAATTCTTGGAATTATTATCCTTTTCCATGTGGCAAAACAAGGTTTGTTTTAGTTTACTTAATTTCAGAAACAGATGGGCAATTGAGCTAAATTCCTACTGTCCCACTGTTGGAAGAAGGTAATTTGAGGCAGAGAGCTGCCATGGAAGACTTCAGCTGGAACACATGCAGTGCACATACACTGAAAAGACCCACTTATAGGTAAGATATTTATAACCTGAAATGCCTGCCACACCGCACACCCAAACATGGCACGCACTATGGGTCTGGAGCCAGCGTGAGTCACAACCAGCAGTGCAAACACCAGCACAATGCTGCAGGGTGAGCCTCGGTTCCGGGGGTGGTATGGATGCTTTGCATGGAGCACAGACTAAGCTAGGCAGTCACAGACTGCTGGATCTGGCACTTGGAACAAAGACTGTGGGACCATGTGCACTCAAGAAGTGAAGAAGCGGGCGATGCTTTTCATCCCTTCCATCCCACACCTGCAGCTGCTCCTCACACAGTAAGGTTGGATCCAGTAGTGTTTAATACCTTGGCAGCTCAGCATTGCATGAACGCAGCTACTCAGCCTTTCTGAGCCGTGCTGTGCTCTCTACTAGGGCTTGTTTGCTCAAATCTGGCACTTTGCTGAAGCTAGTAGGACTTTCCAGAGCCAAAGTTCCAGAAAGCAGTCACTGAACAGGTTCTCTGGATACAACTCGGCAAGTGCACCTTAGCTAAGTCCTGTTGGATCCAAATTAATTCCCTTCAGTGCCTTGCAAGTACCTCTGCTTCATAGTGGCAGTGCCATCACCCTCTCCTGTACTTTTGGTGGCACAAAAATTACCCATTTTTCCACTGTCCAGAAATACATAAATATTTTCTCTCCTGTATACCTCAACAATCTGATTACTCAAATGTAGATTCTAAATCAACGCAAATAATTTAAATGTCATGCAATACCATCTAAGAAATCACTTCTTTATGCTTAAGAGCTTATTTTGATCATGCACTGTCATTAGGGATTTTTTCCCTTTCACAGTATCACTTTGATTCCAGTTCTTCTACAAGGTAAAATGACAGTTGTATTTTTCCTCAGTTTATAATTCTATTACTATTTTTTTTCCTTTATTAGGTGGATTGTAAACTGCTTAGAGTTCATCCTAACTTATTACACCATTCTTTATATCACAAACATCATGGTATTATTTCTCCCATCAGCAAAGTTAATTTCTTCCTGACATAAGCAAAACCAATTCCCTATAGATTTAGTGAGACTACAGTATCCATTAGTTCCAAGTCTGAATAAATGCAGCTTTTGATTAAAAAAGATAGATGAAGACTGCAAAAAGAAAACAATGTGAAGCATACTGTGAACAGAGATAGTAACAATTAGTAAGCAATAGGGGCTGTCATGAATAAAGAATGTTATGAATAAAGAAAGTGTTTGGTTCAATCCTGTTACCATCTATGATAAATGGTCCAGCTCTAGAATAAGTAGATCAGTTCAGCTTTTAAATAGAATATACTTATAAGGATGTTTAATGTCAGAATCTGAAAGACTGGAAGTGACTTGCAGTCACAGCTTCCTTTTCAAAATTCAGAGCAAACAAAACATTCCTTGAAGAAAGTGAAAGAAACATTCCCTGAAGTTATGTAAAGCTCCATATTATGAAAAGATTTATTCTGTCTGTCACATCTTCCTGGTACAAACTTTGAGAAACGGGTACCACCGATAGAAGGAGGTGAAAATGAAGCCTTTTTGAGAACTAGCGGAAGACTTTTGTACACTTGGTGTAAGAAATACTTATAGACATAAGTAAAACCACTGGAAAAGAGAGATAAATTGGAAAGCATAAGTTTAAATGTTTTGGATGCAGTAAGCAGAGAAAGATAGAAATTACTTCTTCACAAGCTATTGTTGGCTCCGATTGAAAGAAAGAAAAGGGAAGGTAGTATAGCATGGTTAAGGTCAGCTGTTCCTGCAAGAATGCTTTCAAAAATTCAGCTAAAAATGAATGCATTCATCTTATTTCTTTCTCTTTTGACAAGAGATGGGGAATTGGAAGATGAAGAACTGAGGTTGGCAACAGCTGCTAATTGTTTTGTGCAAGAAGTTAGGAGGGCTTCTGAACTTAGAAAACTAACAGAAGATGGAAAGAAAATGAGACAGAGCATTAGCATCCAGTCTTGTCTTCAAGGCAACCGTCCCGATGTGTGTTACCAATCCCTGGTATCACTGGGACAAGGTACTGTTTCTTGAGCAGCAAAGCAAACAATTCTGAAATCAAGTTTTTTGTCTTTGTAACGTGCGAGTTATGGCTCTGCACAAATCCTTTCAAATTCAAGTTGCAGTGTTCAGCCTACTTATCTTCTTTGAAAGGATCTTTGCTGCTTGCTTTCTTCTCCTTTTCAGTGTATAAATCACTTGGATTTAATTAACAAAAAAGAAGCATTTGTCTTAAGCTTCTATTTGCATTACACCCACCTCTCTGATTCCTAAATCCTTAAAGCAGACAGGTAGGTAATTTTCCTGTCTACTTCTTCACAGGTGGGCCTATACACATCATGCAAAGACCCAAATGTGTTATGTACAGCATCAGAGACAGAAAAATGGGAAGACTAGTACTGAAGCTATCTCTTTTGCTGCACAGATGTTCCCCAATAATATCTGTGGTTTGGATCCATATCAGTCCCCACCTAGAGATTCATGCTTCAGTGAATAAAAAGTCAGAGCAAAGGCAGCCTAGAAAGCCAAAGTTTTTTTTGCTTTGCAACAAAAACTTTAGAAATAATTAATTTCATGTGGTTTTCAGCATAGTGGGATGAAGTTAATGCAAAACATTTGTGAACCCTAACAACCCTTTTAACAAGCCCCGTTGAATTTGTTAAGAAACCAGACAAGTTTCACATGATTTGTAAGCAAAAGTTTGGCCCAATCTCAAATACTACATAGCAGCAGTGACAGTAAGTGGCATAAAACATCAGGGTTTTTCTGTAATGTGGGGCTCTCCTGTACTCCTCACAATTACCCCATTTTTACAAACTAAAATGTAACAGCAAATCTTTAAGTTCTGCTCTTTCCTTGATCTTTAGCCACTTCTTTTTATCTCCTCAGTTTCAACAAAACATAAAGTATTTACTCACAGAAATCTCACAAGAGATTCCCTCTTGAGATTTTTGTGAGTAAATACTTTATGTTCTCTCTTGAGATTTCTAGATGAGCCTAAAAATTTTAGCATTTTAGACCATTTAGAGAAGCATCCTTATCAAAACAGAATAGACAGCTGACAGTTCTTGCAGGTTAGTCTTCATTAATTTGTTTTCCCAGATTTTTTCTTGGTGCTGAATCTGGGAGTATTTCTGTCATGGTTTAACCCCAAGTGGTAACCAGACCATGCAGCTGCACGCTCACTCTGCCCCCGCCCCCCAGTGGGGTGAGGAGGAGAATCAGAG
>KL271350.1:38169-48689 GCA_000699545.1 Podiceps cristatus | reverse complement strand
GGGGGGGATGGGGGGAAGGCATTTAAATAGTTTCTATAACAAAGACAACTGCAGAGGAGATTGCAACAGCACAGAAAAATGAAGCAACCCTGCTCAATAGAAAACAGGAGTAAGCAGTGACATGCCAGAGGCCCCAAAGACTGCTGGTGTTTCACAGCAAGCTGCAACAACGGAGCTCCCTGCCGCACGGCCACTGTGCTAGAGAAGTTATGTAAACCCTAGTGGGTGTATTACACTGCATTCAAAGCAGCCACAAAGGTATCAGATAAACGTCCTAATATTTGTGGTAGGAGATGGGACAATGCAGTTGTTATCATCTGTGTATCCTTTACTAATGTTGAAAGCAACGGAGAAAGTTTGCAGAGGAAAGGAAATGCTTGATTCCTGCTTGATGATAGACAAATTTTGTTTCTAGCACCACTTGTAAAGATTGCCCGTTGCAACAAAAAACAAGCAGAGGAAGAACGTGGTTTTTTAACAAGAGTTGTTCAGTGCTGTTTACATGATTGTGTAAAAGAAATGTTTTAGCAGTTCAGCTATTCCAGGGAAAAAATTCTTACATTTCCGTGACCACTGGTGAAAAGATCATGTAAACCAGCAGCACTGTTTATGCCACCAGTAGAATATACAACATTTCCAGTAACACTATGAAGTCAAACGAAAGAAGTAAGAAAGAAATGAGAAAGCCAGATTTCCAGTATAATAATATCAGTGCCATAGAAATGCTCATACCAGAACACGTTTATAAAAGGGAAGAATAACAATAAACATTGGAAGAGGCCATGGTCGTAGGCTGCATCCAGCACAGATGACAAGAAGGAAGAAAGCCAACAGTACGTAACCACATCGCAGCAGCACACAAATAGCTAAAAATACTGGAAACTACCCAAAGAGGCCTGAGAACACAAGATGCTTCCACATTCCCATGGGAGATGACATAATGGCATAGACAACACTGTATTAGACAAAAAATAAATCTAAATGGATGAGAATTCAAACTGATTCTGCAACTGTTGTGCAAGGGACAATTGCGTCAAAAGAGTACAAGTGTTTCAGCCATATATCTGAAAATACTACAGATTCTATGTTCATCCGGTACAGCTATGTTAGATGTTGATTGACAGTTCCTAGGGAACCATTTGAACCACAATACAGAAGTATGAATGTAAGTGGAGGAAAGATAAAATTTGTTTTGGAGCAGTTGTCACTGAAAAAAAAACCAAACCAACAAAAACCAAACAAAAGAACCAAAACCCCAAGTCTGTTCAGTTGCAGACCTGAAAGAGATCTGATTCAATTCTGGACATGTGCAGTATTGCTATACTGCATATATATGTAGTTGTTTATAGCCAGTTCCTAAGAAAACTAAAGAAAAGAAAGAAAATGTTCCAAGAAAAATATGAGAAATTATCAGCTACTGTTACTGTGATTGTCAGGAATGAAAGAGTTAGCTGTAGGAGAGCTTGGTTACACTGGTGATAGAGAGGAATCTATAAATAAATGCATTTCACAGGTCTTCACAGGATTAGAAAAAAGGAACAAAATAAAATAGAGAAAATTTGCCACTTCCATTGGTGTCATAGTTCTTCATTGCTTTTCAGTATCAAGGCACTGTAGTTATTTCCAAGACAGGGAGTATTGGATAAGTACTTTTTAAGTAAAAACCCAATTACTTCCATAGGCATCATAGAACCTAATACAAGTACGGTTTTGGAAAATGATACTTGCTTCTTTCAGCGTGTCAGATATTTCTTAGGTTATCCAAAGCCAAAATACTATTAGAAATAAGTGACACAAGAAGCTTTTGGCAAATGCTTTGCTGCGAAATAATCAATCCCAACTACAGCCCCTGTGTTTACAGTAGCATCCCTTAAACATTTCATCAGTGCTCTGTTGGCCTTCAGAAAGAATCAGCCTTATGGGGACTAGATTACCAGCATAGTATCTGACTGGTAAAGCTGATAGAAAGCACAAAGCTGAACAAAATGTATACCACATGTAGTTCTAACAAGACAACCTTGTCTTGCACAGAAAGAAACATAAAACTCTTGAAAATCTGACAAGGAAATGAGAAGTGTTTCAAGCCTTAACATACATAACTTTTGAACAGGATCATAAGAATTAGGTTTTGGGGTTTTTTTTATTTATTTTTAACTGTTTGTATATATACCAAAATCTGTAGGAAAACTTGAATTAAGGTAATGCATAGAATCTAATTTGCTCGCCAAAAAGGTCCCTTCACTGTGTGCTTCAGCAATTGTAGAAAAGAGTGCATCTTTGTAACATTTAACAACTGTGTTTAAGAAATAAGAACAAATGAAGAGGAAAACCAGAAGTCTGTCACGTATTTCAAGCATTGCAAACATACAAACAAGCCCAACCCAGCATTATGTCCCAGTGGAAATAAAGTTCTTAGTAATGGCATAGACATTTGAACAGCTTACTGAGTATTTGATATGGTTTGTTTCTGTTGTAAAAATGCCTCTTTAAGCCTTTAGTGGCACAGTTGAATCCAAAATCATGAAACGAATTTTTGCCCAGAATACAAATGCTGTTACTGCAACTTGGCAACATTCTTTTCGAACTGAGCGCTTCCCAGAGCACGCAGTCTTCGGGACACATGTTTTGTCAAGAGCTCCAGTTACGCAATAACATGACAGGAAAGATCTTAGAATCAAGGAAAAAAAAACCAAACCAAACCAAAACCCAAACAACAAACAAAACCCGAGGCCTTTGCTGACCTTACAACAACAGCAATTGCAGCATCTGCCAGCTGACTGGAGCCAGAGATGCCCAGTTAAAAAGCCTGCTGGAAACTTGCGCAAAGCTGGGTGGAGCTGAAGGAACAAGCCTCTGCCAGGTTCGCTCTCATCTTGGCAATGACGTCCCTACCACTGACAAAGTGTTCCTGAAAGAATAGCATATTTTTACAATTTCAGTGCTTTGAAAATAAGTCCTTTATGATATCCACAAGGGATGCTGGTATAAACAAACGTAGGACAAAAATACTGCAGTCAGGTGGATGGCCTTGACCACACAGACAGACTCATACTCTGCTGTAAAATATATAACCTAAAGAGAAAAAACAAGCTCTTTTCCCACCCTGCAGAGTCACTTAATGGATTTCAGCAGAGTAGGCCACAAAGCTGTTTTTCTGGAATGGAAATGTTGTCATTATTTCCTTCTCTAAATATACAGAGCAGGCAATAATGCTTAAAGAATCTCATCCATAGAGAAACAGAAATCAATATTGGAATACATGATACTCATGAAGTCCTGATTTGGCTGAAAGCTCTTAATTTCCAGTATAGCCCTTCATGGCATTTGTGCTGCTGGCAGAAAGCTGCCCAGCAGTGATTTATCAGCAAGGAAAATAAATATCTGAAGCTGGGCTCCTATGTCCATACTTAGTTACCAAAATAAATTGCTTGATTTTCAAGCTTGCCAAGAGCCAGAAGCTCCCAGGAGCACACGTGTGATAGAGAAGGAACAATTACATAGCAGATCAAAGCTAAAGCAGACTAACCACAGTCCGCTAAATTACAGAGGAAACTAAGCCTTTAGTGCCAATTGGAACATATTTTATTTCTTTTTGCTTTTCAGTTCCAGATCTCCAGTCTGTGACCCACCAAGAAAGCTAAGTCCAGAATCATCTGTTGGTGACCGAATTTGATAAACTGGAGACCAATTCAGGGAGTTTTCACCTGACATTTTAGGACAGGTTTTTAAAGCTGTGCCAGATCACTTACATGTCCAAAGATCTTCTAATACAGGATAATGTAATGAATTTTAAATCACTGTCTCCAGATGTGTAACACAGAATAGTTTAAGAGACCTTAAACTCATTTAGATTGTCTTTCTGTGGAAGAGAGCGTAACATTTTGGTATTCATGCATTATCTGCAATGTTTCCTGCTTGATGCAAGCATAAAATTAAAGGTCTATCTTCAGGAAGTGTCTGATACTGTCAGAGCTCTGTGTAACTTCTTATAGCTCCAAGTGGCCAGAAGAGAAATCAGACTACCTTGGTCAGATGCTATTGACCCTCATCGGTGTGACTCACGCAGAATAAAATGGCACCAAAACACCACAATAAATCAGGATATTTATTCACAAGTAAAGCTTCAGGCTCCTGTGGACTACAAACATTTCATGTTTCACAACATAAATGAGGAAAAAAGTGGCTAATAAATTCAGGCCTGTTTATTGCAAAATTCATTTTTCAGTGTGGTTCAAAGAAATCCAATTGGAAATGACTTAGTGAACATCCAGAAAACAAACCCCAAATGTTTCAGCTTTGTCACACATCACCAGCTACGTAAATGAACCCAAACTGTAACCTTAATGAAGTCAGTGAGGACCCAGTGTCATTAGAGGCTATGGACGCTACTGGAATAAAAATGATCTCAGCAATATTTACCACGCTAGAACCAAAAGGCAATTCAACCTCAGAATAATAAACCTAGTGTTCTATGTTTATTCTAACATATTAGAAAAAATATATACTGTTGCCAGTTTCAGCTACATCTTATCCAACATTGCTTTAAAGTAGTGTTAGAATCACACATGTAGCATTTTAGAGCAAACTGTGTGCTAGTCAAATAGAATCATGGAAGGTTATTCATAAGAAAATTGCATAGTAAATCTATGGTAGAAGAGCAAAAAAAAAAAATTCTCCTCAGTATATCCCATTTTTGTTATATATTAGGCATAGTTCCCCTCTTCCACTATAATTTTTCATCTTAAAACACAAGTATGACAAATTTTAGGAAGACGAGAAGCTTAAATGCTCAGTTTCAAATGGACCTACACTAACTTTCAGCATGCAGGTTAAATGCTATTCAACTCTTATTACAGGAAAGTAGATTAGACCTGTAGATCTTGTCATACTGACTATATCTGGTATGACTCGACTGCATTTTCAGTTTAAATTAGTGGTAAGGAGCATGCAAGGTTCCTTTAGTGAGAGATTTGCTGTTGTTGAAGAATGACCTAGAATTTTTACATGTAAATCTATTTCTTTATTACCATAAGCTTATGATTTTTTTGGGTGGTTCTCTTTAAATTTGCATATCTATATGTAGGGCTCAGGCATAGTCTCATCCGTCTGCTCTCCCATTCCTTGCACACTGTTGACACTGTAAGGTTCTCAGCTCTTGTAAAAACATGACTCATATGGAAAAAAGTTTCCTTTTGGGAAGCTCCACTTCGTTAGGTCTTGTATGAGCCAGACTCTTCTGACCATTCCAGCTCAAATATTAGGACACCTTTGTTGAAAGACTTCAGCTCTCTAATTCTCTGCCAACTCCTTCACATGAAGGAAACTATCCTCATAGTTTCTCTAGGAAGCCTCAGCCACAGCCTTCTGCTTCTCTCTCTAATTCCTAGACTCACAACTCTTATTTTGTTTAGGGACTCTGCCGCCACCCTCTCTCATTAGCTTCTTCAGAACGCAGAAAGATTTCTGAAAGCTCATCAGTGCCCAAGCCCTTGTCCATGTCCCCACAGACTGAGTGGATCCATCTGAGCCCCAGCTGAAGTCCCTTCTCCTTGCCCCGGGCCTATGATATTTGGACTAACCACCTGACGCCCATTCTCATCTCATCCAACCATTAAAAAAGAATCTGTAGTCAAATCCTACACCTATGGTCTATATTTTACTAATGCGCAGGTGCTTATCTGATTACTCAAGAATGTTAGCATTTGCACATCGCAGTTTTCAGCACAAAACTTGCAGGCTGCCAGTGAAAGTCCTGAAATCCATTCTCCACATTTTTACTTCTTAGAAATCTGTGCTGAATATGTGAACCAAGTATTCTAACATATTTGGAAAAATACACAATGAAATAACACATTTGAGTCTGAATCCTGATCCTGGAATTACTGCTTGTTTTATTTTAATGAACAACTGAGTTTTAAACATACTTAAAAATAAGAATCACGAGTTTATTTTGCTATTTGTGCAGCCCCAGTATTTGTTGCGCAAATATCTGAGCAAGAGTTGAATAATATTGAAAATTATCACACATCTTAAGGTTCTTAAATTTTGTCCCCAATTCTTATTCATTAGCACCATTTTCTGATTTTGTTAGATACAAATTCTTTCTCTGCTCTTGTGCATCCAGTGTTTGTGCAAAAATAAAAAAAAAAAAAAAGTGACCTTATGCATATTCAAATTCAGTGTTTCCAGAAAATACAAATGCTTAATTCTCACGAATGAGTCAAAAAACATTTGTATTGATTTTAATATTAACCTAGAGATGCCCCAATAAAACCTCCAGTGCTTACTGTTTAGGACACCACAATTTTTTTTTAAAAAAAACAAACCACTGTCAGAAACACAGAAACAGACAAAACCCTCAGCAAGCTTACAGTGTAATATTTTGATATAGTAAGACATCGGAGAGAGATGGGTCAGATTTCCCATTTCCTGTGCATATAACTCATAATAATATTTGCTTCTTAGCAATGTTGCTTTAAAGATATGCCCTGTAGCATATCAACAACAAGTGTACTTGAAGAAATCAGGATCAGTTAAGAAATGATTCATGAGCATGAATAAGGGCTGCATTTGTAACAAATATTCAGCCATCTCTGCACATTTTCTGTTCTCACCTCCTGCTTACCAAGTAGTTTCTGTTCAAGAGTTTGCAGTATTCCCTGTGGAAATAGAAGTGCTAGTCCAGTCGCCAACCACACCTTTTTATTTTGAAATACATATTTTTGCACCAGGTGACTAAGATCTTTCTTTCCAAGTTAAACAAAATATTTTCCTACATGATGACTACTCTGCAATTTTTTTTTTTCCTGCTTTAAAGCTTCATGGAGACAGCAAATTCTTATTTTACTGTGAAACATAGCAGGTGGGGTCACTTACAGGCATATGATGTAGCATTGACCTCACTTTGCTACCTCTGAGTGGAAGTATAAGGGTTTCTCACCACTGGGATTTTAAAGCAAGATAACCACTGTGACATGCTTATCTCCCTGTATAAAATACAGCAGTGGAGAATAAGCTTGAAGTGTGAATTAATCTCTTACTTATCAGCAAGTGCGTAGAGCCTCTAGACCTTGCCTTATACAGTCGGTGAACATGTTGCACGACAGAGCCACAGTAACTTGTACACCTTTCATAAGGGAGTCTTGTCTCCCTGAGAGTTTCCACAATGTCATCAGTGTCAGAGATGAAGGGGAGGTGTTGGGAAAAAATTTGAATTTTTTGGTAGCAAAATCAATGAAGGTAGGCAAGTCATAGACTGGGGTAGGAAGTGTGGTTGTGACTTGCTGAGAAGATCAGTTCCTTGGAGTGTATTAAGCCTATGATACAGTGACACTTTATTTCAACAGCAGAAAGCACCCTCAAGTTATATCTAATTAGAGACATTATGATTAATTTGCATGTTATGGGACATATTTTAGGGACAAGCTTCTTTGATCTTTAAAAAAAGGCTGATAAATGGTTGTCCTCTACTGTATCTAAATCAGGTAACTTGAAGTTAATATGAACTGAGTTTCAGTATGCTAGAATTTACATAGAGATGATTAACATTTCAAACGGAACAGAGCAAACATTAAATGCAGGCATGTTATGTGTTCATGACTGGCAGGGGGGCTGGTTTATTGCTGTCCTAGGAGATGAGTCCTAGGTGGCTTCATAATCTTTCACACAGAGTAGACAGTGTTCAATTGGATTCAAGTACTCCCAAAAATGGGTTATAAAAAGCACTAAATGCTGGGGATAAGTACTCAAGAGAGGGGGAGAGGGAGAGAGATTTTACTCTCTAATGTAGACTATTTTCCTGAAATACAGTCATGGGTTTTTATTCAACTCTCTCCCTAGGTTAATATAATCAGGTAATTCTAATCTGTATTCAGGACATTTGAGCCAGTAATAATTTAGGAATGAGAAAAAATATTCAGGTCTCTCTTCACCTTTGCAGAGTCTGGAAATTGACTGTAGACTGTGGGCCCAAAGGCTTCATGTTTTATCTGGGAACAAGTTACAATCAAACCTCTGGTTTAGTGCACATGTTTATATGAGTGAAATTATTAAAGATCATGTGTAACAGGGCAGCCTGTTTGGGACTCTCTGTGAAGCCCCAGTAAAAATAAAAGGGGTGTATAGTGTACAGCTCTCTCCTCTACAGCTGCATTTAAGAGAGGGGAAGTTCCCCCTTTTCTGTTTATCTTGCTGAACAGTTTCCACACTAAGTTCTGCCTGTCTTGGCCAGTGCACTGATATTTCCTTTTTCTGTTTCTATACACCTCTCTTTTCCTTCTGCACATCATCAGCAATCTGGGGTCCTTACTCTTGACATCCTAAGTTATTTTCCTACTGGTCATTTATTTTACAACTGTGCTGTCTGCTTGCTTTTGATGCCATTAGCTGTCACTGCAGCTACAGTATGCATATGGGCTTTTCATATGTGAGCCAGTTGCTGCACTAACAGAAACTGTGCTGTGCTGGAGATACAGGTGCTTTGGAGAAAATATGAGCTCTTTCTTATATGGAAAACTCGCCCCGAGCTGTCATTCATTGCTGGTCATATTCTGTACTTGCCTTCAGCGAGCTGGGTGAGATCGTGCAGAATAATACCTGCATCTTTTCTCATGCATGTTTACTTTCTCCAAAGAAGATTTAATAGATTCCTTGTGTATTGAGAAATAAGCACAGAAGGGAGATGGGTAGACAGGCTAGAAAAAATGGAGAGAAAGGAAAGATTATAGTAGAAAATATAAGTAAATTCTGCTTATATATATTTTAATAGTACTGTATTATCTATTCAGCATCTAAAGCCCAATGTCACTTAGAATTGCTTTGTAAGATTATCATGGTTGAGAAAGACTATTTCCCTTTGACATTCCACTGCACCTGTGTCCTTCTCTATTGTTTTTAGTTTTGTACATGGGCAACAGGTCCTATGGGCCTCCCTAGCTTTTTTTACTTCCTACTGATATTAATAATTATGGTCAAATTATATGGGCCATAACAAGTGAAAGGCCAACTGTCCAGGTCATGAAGAGGTGAAAAGCAGGTCACTGCTAAGCTTATCTTTTTCTTGAGAATCCACAGATTTAGACTGTGTTGTATGGCTTTGATAAGGTGTGTAGTTGTATCTTATCTCAAATTGTATTTATAAGCACAATAATAATTTATAAGAATGCTATCTGACTATTGCAAAGATTAACTGGTTTGGGAGCTGCAAATGAACAGTGTTAGTCATTCATTTATTCCATTTGCACCCAGAAAAGATACTGGGCCAAAGCCTGAGGTCTCTGTCCAGGTCTTAACCTAAGTTTTACTCAGACTTGCCCTAGGTAAAAAACAAGGTAAGCAAAAATTACTAATAATGCTAACTGAATGAGTCAAAAGATGCTTCATGGCTGTGCTGGACTGTTCATTACAAATGTGGCCAGAAAAGGAAAATAAATAGCACCCTCCTCACCCTGTTTTATTCCTTAATGAAAAGTAAGGAGGTTCTGAAACAACTTGTTTGTTTGTTTCTTTTTCTGCTGTGCCTTTTACATCAGAAATTCATATTCTTCTTACACTGCCAGACCACTGAAAAAAATGTCAATTTGATAATAAAAGGCCTAAAACTGAAGACAAAGGTTTTCAGACGATATTACATTGAAATCTTTTTGCCAGATACCCTCGTCTATTCCAGACTCTATGCTGTTTAAGTTACCCAAAGGAGGTAAAAAAGTACCTGGCTCTGGCAAGGTGGCAATTCTCCTTGTGCATAACTGGTTTCTGCAGTCACAGTGTTCCCACCTTTGTGTCCTGCGCCGTCCCCGCTCTTAGCTCCCAAAGGAGGGGGGCTGAGGCTCTCCCCAGCTGGTGTACTTTCCCTCTGGGAGCGTTGCCAGTTGGTGTAGGTTAGAACAGCCCTCGGGCATCTTATCGGCCGCTTTCCCTTCACTGAACTGACTGAAAAATCTGCCAATGTGTGGTTCCATTTTGAGAATAGGTATGTGTGACAAGCGTGGGGGTGATCCTGTGTGATTTGTAATAGTTTGGAAAAGGCTGTCACTCGTGTGGCATGTTTGTGTTATGAGCAGGATAAATATTTCACTCTGAGAGGTCTGTCTAGTTAGCAGAACTATGCATCTAGGCAGAAGAAAATCATCCTTGTATTGAACACAAGGAGGGTCTTTAAGGTGCAAATCATCAAAGAAATACAGGGGAGGGAGCCGCAGCAGGCAGGTGCAAGCAGGCTGGATAGCGGGATTCGTGCTTGGGTCTGTCCCCGCGCTGCGCTGGGAAAGCCAAGTAGGCAGAGTTTGCGGGCGAGTGAAAGACTGGAGGAGCTTAAACATGCTTGAAATGTGGCTGCTAATTTCATAGAATCATAGAATCATAGAATTGTCAAGGTTGGAAGAGACCCTTAAGATCATTGAGTCCAACCATCAACCCATCACTGCCAAGTCCATCTATACCATGTCCTCACGCACCACATCTATCCGTTCTTTAAATACCTTCAGGGATGGAGACTCAACCACTTCCCTGCGCAGCCTGAG
>KL271350.1:0-38017 GCA_000699545.1 Podiceps cristatus | reverse complement strand
AAGGTCTCCCCTCAGCCTCCTTTTCTCCAGAATGAACACCCCCAGCTCCTTCAGCCGCTCCTCCTAGGGCTTGTGCTCTAGACCCTTCACCAGCTTCGTTGCCCTAAATTTCGAGTCTTTCCTTCTCTAGTGCGATATTCCAGCTACTAAATCAAAAATTAATCGCTCCATGAATGTGTTGGTCAGTACATGTATGCCTATATCACATAATACGTGCTCTTAATGTCGGCTCGAGTTCTGGGAGCGAAGCAGCGTGATGCAGTCGCGCCTGGACAGGGAGCGAGGCAGGACACCAGCGTGAGCCGGGGCCTGTACCTTCCGTGGCAGGACAGTAAAAATAACTTGCGTGGCCTGACCCTGAGAACAAAGAAGGGTCCCTTCCTGGGGACGGGGTGGATTAGCAAGTCTGAAGGGTGAGGGCCGACGCAAAACTTTCAGGATAGGGCTGGGAGAAGGGCAGGACTGTAGCGGGCGCAGTGCACGGGTGTCCGCAGCCTAAAACAAGACAGAAGCAGAGGCGGGTAGAGCTGCCTGTTACCATGACAATAGGCAACAGTGTATCTGTGTGCGGAAGGGGAAGATTAGCACTCATCCAGGAAAGATTCTCATCAAAACCCTACCTTTCTTACAGTCTAATGAACGGAAATTTAACCTTTTATTTGAAAGATTGTCAACGCATTGGAGTCACACCTTCCTGTCCCACCATCGACTAATATATCCTGTAGCAATTCCAAATTTTGTGTATTACAACATTTTTCACATCCGTCTGAAGGCATATTAGAATTTGATGAGAGCCGTGAGCGTGATGTGAATGTGAGGAACAACTCTTCCAGGAACAGGAGTCTCTCTCTGTAGTTTAAAATTTTGCTACATCACTCTAGTGATTCCTAAATAAATTTGTATTTTTACCCTTGGTGCTTCTATGTGTTTGGGCCATTAATTCATTATTGCCTTTCACATATGCATTCATTTGCGTAAGTATGAAATGGTTGTAAAACACTATCACACTGATGAGATGATATTGTACCTCCACTTTGCATTGTTATACTAATGATTCCTGATTCCTCTGGTTAATAAAATTTAATAGCTTTTTCCACTGGAGCTGTTTTTGTGATCTTTCATCTATCTCTACTCTCACAGGGTGAAGAGAATGATATACCCAAGACTGGCACGTTCCAAGGCCCCAAACTGTCTACCATACGCTTAACTAGAAATGGGAGCTTAAAGTTAAGCAAGTGGTAGAGTAACCTGGGTGACGGGTTAAGCTTGATAAAGGGACCAGCTTGTTAAAAAAAACTGAAGGTGAATAAATTTCTCTTTAAGTGGAATGTTTTACTGGATGTTAACACTATATACTGTAAATTAATTGCTTATTCTTATGTAGTAAGCAATTTTATTTAATTCATGTTTGTCCTGTGCATAGGTCTATATGCATGTTTGGAAACAAATAAAAGGAAAGAAAATGCCCTGATCTAGATGTACAAACGCACACAAAGAGCAGGTTAATTTGAGTGGCTTTATACAAATACCTAGGAAGGTTTGTTTGGAATATTCATGCTAAACTATTAGTCATCTTCCCAAATATCCATTTAGATTTTGTTAGGCTCTTAGAGGAGATATAATCAAATATTTGTGAAGCTTGCATACAGCACTGCTGGTGGAACTGTGTTTTGGATTCTCTGACATAAGGGCAGAGTTATGTGGGTTGCTGCTGTGCACTGTCTAACAGGCTTTGCAAAGCCTTCTAATTTGAAAGACAGCTATTATTTCCCCAAAGCCTGACACAGTGAGTGTTCATGTCCTGATTTTCATTACTTTTAGTTTTGGTGACTGAAAGCCTCAGTCTGTGTGCTGCAGAGATTTCATTCTAATCAGACTTTTTTTTTTTTTTTTTTTTAATTTGCTCAGCTACTGTTTGCATTAGAAGCAAAAGAAAGGCGTAAGTATTGCACTTTCCAGTCAGGTTCCTTTTACATACATAGCATATCCAGATCTCATTATTTTCTGTTCATACATGACATGATTCTTAAGATAGATTTGTTGATGACTTTTAGGAAGTTTCCTAGTAGTTTTAGAAAGATACTGTTTGGCCTCACTCACAGTCTTGTTTTTTTTAATCATGATAGGTATAGACAACCTATTTCTTGAAGTTTAGACAAGATTTGCTTGTAATAAAGGTTGTAAATAGACATTTTATTTCACAGTGCTGTGCTTGCACTGGATACAATAGAAGAATTACAACCCTACATATTAGTATATATATTTCATGTAAAAATCTACAAAACTACATGGATTATCATAAGAAAGAAGTAATCATTCAGTTTCTCAAACATAATCATCTTTAAGTACCAGTAGGAGGATGGTAAACTACATATAAAGGACAATTTCTGCAGTGTAAAAATTGACAGATACAAAATTTGCCTAGAGATACTAATAATTTGCCACTTACGATCCACGTAGTGTTCTGCAACTCATTCTTTGTACACTACAGTGAAGAGAGGTCTTTGTGCAATAATGGTAGTTATTCTACAAGGCTCAAGTATGCATGTAAACATTTTCAAATACTTCTGTATGTCTTGGAAATTCAAAATGCATTGGCATGAATATCAACTTTGTAGCAAATTCAGAATGCCAACCCAGTCACACACAAAATAGGATCAATTCATTTCTGGTTTAAGAACTTAATACATATTGAAATATTGGACTAAGTTTAAAGCTGAGTATTAAGGTGAATACAAGAAAATCATCAAAAATTTTGACAATATTTTAGAAACTCCTCTTTCTGCCTCTGCAAACCCAACTTCTAAGGCACAGCCTTAAATCCCATTTATTTAAACAGTCTATGTTGGTTCTGTGGCTTCATGAATGTTCCCCAGATCTCAGGTCCAGAGGCATATCCAGTCATGTCCAAATTATTCTTCAGGATGAGACCTGGGTGTGCACCTGTGAGCCCTGGATGGATGAGCCAGGCGAGAGTTGCAGTGGTCTGGAGAAGTTCAAGGTAACTGGCAGACCAGGAGTGTAAAATATGCCATGAAGTGTAACTACCCCATGGTCCAGACAATGTCATTAAGATTTAGGTGCTTAGCTTCTCGAATTCCCCTTGAAATTGCTTTGCTGGTGGCTAGAAGAATGAAATCACAGATCTCAGGGGTTTTTTTAGTTTTGTTTCTGGTGGCATTTAGCTATGTTGTCTTTGCTAGGGATTTTTAGAGCTCAGTTTATCTTTTTGCAAAAAGACAATAATGAAACCCACTTACAAAATTAGTATTTCATTTTAAGACAGATAAATCACTTTTGTCCAAAACATTCAAATATATAAAACTCTCCTGCTGTGTGAGCTGCACAGATGTGCCCCATTGCTCAGGGAATGACTGGTGTTGTTGTTCTAGTGATCTGTGGTTCAAGATAGAAAATGTAAAAAGTAATCAGCTGGAATCCTGATTACCCTTGCCCATGTTATTATAAGACCTTCATGATGAAACAAAAAGTTCTGAACAATAGCACCTGCATCATCATCAAAAATCAAGATTAAAATAAATGTTCAGTTATGTTTGGGAAAGTCTGATGGCCTGATTTCCCAAAATGTTGTGTGGCTGGAAGCAACCTTTGCATTCAAGGTGCGAGTGATACAGAAAGACGAAAGTAAGGCGTTTTCTTGTAAAGAGTAGCCAAATTGGAAAAAGTTAGAAATCGACTTTTACAATTGGGTCCTTCAATAAGCCGTGGTCAATAACAACTTTAGCAGAAGGGAGACTAAATTTACTAGCATATATGGAATGAATGATTTAATCTATTTCTGAACGACTGCCAGTGCTGGGGTGGAATACAGCAGATGTTTTTCATGGAAACTTTAAACATAATTTTCCAATAGAAAGTGAAGCATAATATTGTCTCTAATTGAAATAGTAGGAAAAACTTCAGTGGGTCCAGTAACTACTGTCTTCCTCCTAGCAATATCATTTACAGCCTTCTTTCTCATTTCAATTTTAATCATTTGTCTGCTAAAGAACCAGGATATTTATGAATAAAGTAAACAAACTATCATAGTAAGCTAAAGTGGAATTAATTCTGCAGAGCAGCAACAGATTTAGCTAGTCTGAGGTGAGTAAGCTTGTGTACTATGCAAAGCCTACATATTTAGACCTTGTTACTTATCTCAGCTGGTACATAGATGGAAGAACCAACACTTTTAAAAGCTACTCCACAATTGCAGCACCAGGTATTAGAGGCAAAATTACAGTGCACAGTTTAAGTAATTGTCAAATATGAGGGCCTACATTTGGTAAAGGCACAGAAATGCCAAATGAGGCACTGGGAATTGTGACCTCCAATGCAGCTATTCTCATCTCTTTTGCAAAGGATCCATTTGGGCTATACCCAAGATGGGTTCTGTCCCTAGGGCTGTGCAATGCCAACTCAAATCCTCTGAAATATTATTTTTTTAACTTAGAAATTTCTGTCCTAAGATGCACAATAAGAGAATACAAAGGATCTTGACCCATAAAGGTCTTGTTTTACCTAAAGTTACCTAGGATTAGACAAAAGAAGAAATATTTAGTGCTATGCAAATTTATGGGGAAAGCTTTCCACAGATATGTGTGTGCATGGAGAATCCATGTCATGAAATGCTTTCAAGAGTGAGCCAAAAGTTTTAAATTAACATTTATATGGTATGATCACAGGAAACAGAAGAATGACAAACAACAGTACATTAATCCTGTTGGTAATCTTATTAATTTATTTGGGATAAGTATCTATACAGGTTTTAAAAGTCAAATACATTAATGTGTTGATATGGATTATCCCACAGTTCATGCCATGGAGACATAAGGGGAGCGTGCTTGATCAGAGAGAGAGGAACCATAAGCCAGTCCACAGCCCCCACACTATTGCTCACTGTAGAGCTATTCCAACTCATTTAAAATGGCTCAGTGATGAGGTTTTCATGACTTCCTCTGGGACATTATTCTACAGAATTGCAAATCTCAGAAATGAGAAGTGTAAATATTCCCTCAGTTAATTTAATTAAGCTACTATCCATTCTTGCCCTTTCACAACCTAGTAATTTCTCTATTTTCTTACTTTACATATTCCTCTAAAGCTATATGCTTGAATAGCTACTAATCTGGCTGGGGATAGGGAGAAATCCATCTTTCTCTGGTTTCTCCGTGTTTGATCCACTGCTTGACTTGTGCTTGTAAAAAAGGGAAGAAGTCACGCAGGCCATCGGGAGGCCAGAGGGATGCACGTGTTCACTGAGAGGCCGGCTCAGCTTGCACCACCCACAGAAGGACACCGGTGGAGTTTTGCGTGGTTTCTTTCTCCATGCTGTCGGAGTACTTCAGTAGTATGCGTGACTTAGAATAACTCCATTTTAAGATACTGGAAGTAAAAACCAAGGCATTCACCTAAGTTGTTAAGCAAGCAATAGTATGTCTCCACCACACAGTGTGGTACCAAGCTGCGACACTCAAGATACTTCTAACCGATACGGTAGCATGCTGGAAGCAGCATCTGTTGGTGTGCTCTGCACAGAATAATTTGCTCTGTAAAGAGGCTAACGGGTATCTTTACACTGCACTAAGAAGTGTAAGTGTGGTATCTGTGACAGATGTTAAATGAGCTCAGCTCTGTTAGGCAGCAGAGAAAGGCAAGACTAAGGGGCTCTGGTAGAGTCCTGGTGAGAAAGCTGCTGACTGGCGTAAAAATCACAAATGATGATAATGATACAGGACCTTTCTTGGCAAAAAACCTGGGATAATGTCACCTTAGCTCTGGAAACTTAGGGTGAAAATCAGTGAATATTAAAGCTAAGTGAATATTAAAGACATAGCACTGATGTCTTGCCTCTGTTGCTTGGTTACTTATTAGGCTGATAATTTTCTACTTTTTAATGTTCAGTAGGCTACAAACTGCTGCCTTTGTAATAATTGGAATCAAATCACCTCCTTGATCTAGTAGAACTATTGAAATTTTACTCCAGTTTCACTGAAAGTGGGATTTAGTCATTATCTGTAAGGGGGAATTAGTGTTTACAGGCTCTGTCCACATATGAATAAGAATGGTTATCCACAGCTATCCCTGTCACACTAGTGTTAAGAAACCAGTATGAAACTAACAGGATAGGAATATGTGAAGGGATTCAACCCTCTCTCTCCCTGTCTTTAGTCGGAGAAATCACGATTGAGATATCCAATATCTTTTGCCCTAAATACCAATGTTTGTTTGCAGGGGTTTTTTGTGTTTTGTTTTTGTTTTTCTTTTTTTTTTTTTTTTTTCCCTAAAGAAATGCTCTTTTCTGCTTCCTGACTTCCTCCTTGTGTCTAAAATCCAGCTCAGAATATCAGTAGACCTGGTGGTTCGAAGTAGGAATCACTGACTCTATAAAACCCCCCAGCTAATCATGATCAGATCATGAAGATTGCTATAGTTAAGTTAGTAGAGCTCCATCTATGTTAAGAAATTATAAATGAAAGGTGAATCAAACTCTAAATACACTCTCTAGGATTTGACCTTTAATGCACAGCTGTTAATACTTCAACTCTACTCTTTGTATTTCTCCTCTCCATGCATACCTGTTTTCTCCAGTTCCTTTTTCTACTTGGCCCCAACATGGTCAAATCTTAATGTCTACCCAATGACCTTCTCTATCCATATTATTTTTTCCTTTTTTGCTATTACCTTTCTCTTAAATTTACTAGTTGTCCAAAGCTTGTCAAACATTCTCCTTTCTGTCCTTTATTACCTTCAAACCTCCTCCCCATTCTCTTTAAAACCCTATTGTTCTTCTCTGCCTGTCCCCTGCTGGCACTGGTACATGTACTCAGTAACTTAGAGGAGGCAGTTCTGCTTCTTCAAGTTCAGTAAATGGATCATCTCAGCAGGGAAGGTCAGGAGAATAGCATGGCAGTGACAAGGAGATGCTTTCAAAATTGTCCGGTAAGAAATGGAAGAATGAGCGTCTAATGGTCAAGTAAGAGAGGGTAAAATCAGGTGGCAAATATCTCCTGGATTTGCTTTATTATGTTAAGAATACATCCCTGTGACAAGTGATGTGCAGTATTTTCTAATAAACTACATTTCATGTTCAGCATTTTACCCTTCATGCCTGCAAGGCATGCTTTTTAAATTGGACTTGTGACCTTTCTGATTCATGAAATATAAAAATAGAAAGTTCTTACAGATTATTTTTTTTTTTTATGGTAGTGTTGAATTTTGAAAGTGTATTTGTAGTACGAAGGTTTTTCTTTGGGAGTTACAAGCAGTGTTTGCACTGACACTTTGTGAAGGGGTGTTCTATTATCATGACAGCATTTTCTCCAAAATACTAAGTAAACACAGAAATGAAAAAAATTACAGCTGTGTTTACATACATGTTCAGATTTTGATTTTGCTGTGATGCTCACCATTTCTTAACTGTGGGTTTGTTTGTTTGTTTGTTTGTTTGTTTCATCTTTACAAAGAAAGCAGTTTTGCAAAGAATGACCTTTACCAACACTGTTTTCAGGTTTGAAGAAAATGCCATTTTGTTCTCAAGTAAGGTGAGATTCATGTGGGAAAGACTGCTGCTCTGCAATCCTGAAAGCAGTTGTACACTTCTTTCTTCCTAGACAGGATAAGCAGATGCTTTCTGCAGGCCTGCCTAGATGAAAGTGTGACTACCCACTCTCAGTCAAGACTGGGATGTCAGTTAGTCTTTTTCATAAGGACATATTGCACACTAGAGTAGCGGTAGTGGTATCAAACAAAATGCTCTCATGTACTTACATAGCTTGCAATATTGCCCTCATCATTTTATACTTAACCTGCTGATAGACTTCGATCAATTTATCTGCACTATGCCTCTAAGGTATAAATCTAAAAGTGAAAATTACAGAAGTTGCCCAGAGAGCATATATTCCTCCTAACATGTTCAAAACTATCCTGTAACAGAAAGGATACAACCTCATCAAGCCTTTGGCTACCCTGTATTCTAAACCTTTTGGAGAAAATCTCTATCCAAACCACTGGTAAGATTGAATAGGAATTTCAAAGAAGAAATTGCCGTTAAGCCTTCTAATGTGTTTGCCGCCAGGTCTCTGAGTAAAGCGCAGAGGCTCCACCACCTCTTCCTCTTGCACCAAGGGCTTTGGCTGCCCATGTGCAAAGCCAATGCTGGTACAGGGCAGCAGTGACTTTGGGTGAGACTGCTGGGCAAAGACCTGGGTGAACAAGAGGTGGGAAAAACCTGGCTGGGGGATTCCCTTGTTTGCGCAGGAGCTACATCAAAGCCCAGGCCCCCCCCTTTAGTCCTCCCCTGAGCTACACCACAGCCTTGCCCATCCCAGATACAGATAGATTACTTAAAGCTACTTTTATTCCTTGAGACATTCTCCTTGGGGAGCTTTCATTCATGATATACACACAGCTTCTTCAGAGATGTACAAAGAATTTCACCAGCAACATCTAACCTGATGGCATAGCCTCTGCAATGTGTTCCCTTCCTGAAAAGTACGATGGGTGGCAAGAAGCTGGTTGCTACTCGGCATCTGCACTCCAAGAGTGGATGTGGGAAAGGGGTTGCAGTGTATCTGCCCTCTGGAGTAAGTGAAAGGATCCTCTTTAGGATATTTAGCTGTCATTTGATTTGTAGGTGGAAGTTTGGTTTTACAGATGGAGGTAATTCTGTTCTCCTTAATGGAAAAAGATAAGATCTTAAAGCTGTTCTTCCTAATTTGAACATTTAATTTCAGTGCCATGATAAAAAACTAGAGAGTTGTTAATGTACGGGTAGAAAACTATGTAGTTAGTTACACATCTCTTATTAGCATTGTTGCGAATATCTGATTTGTTTGTAAATAATAGATTTCACTCATTTCTGTAAATGTGGATCAGTTATTTACAAGGGGTTACAAGTCTACAAAAATATTGTATGATTTCATTTGTAAAGTTATTTTTAAATTGTCAGGCTACTGCTAATACGTGTTTTTCCTGTATTTAGTCAGCACTGAGAAGTGCTCATGCAGTCCCTGATCTGTTAGATTTAACATATGCTTAAGTTTTTACAATGTAAGTATTCTTATTAACTATCAAAGTTAAAAAGTTAACAAAGACTAGTCATTTGGCGTAAGGATGTGTAAAAGTTAGTCAGAGCTGATGCCAAGTCCTTTGCTTTTGGCAGAATGACTGACCCCAAATTGGACTGGAATACTGGGGGGGGGGGGAAGAAGTAAACAGATGTTATTATTCTCCTGAGTCATACAGACTCTAAAAATATTTTAAAAGCTGTACACTTCAAAATTAAATAGTGCATTAAAACCTTTAAATTATTTGTTTTAAAACAGCATATATAAATGTACACTGCTAACATTGTTTTTCTGTCTTTATTGAAAAGTATTGTTGTGGTTAACCCTAAAGGAAAATATCTTTTTATTAACTAATAGAAAAACTCTAATGCTTGATGGCAGCCGGAAGAAGCATCATATTTCAGTTTGAACAGCTGCTATCGCTATGCCCAGACCTGGCAATCTTTTTTAAATGCACACACAGAATAGGCCCAAACAAGACGATGTGATTCAGCAGCGTCCCTAGAAAGACTTTTATGACCTATCCTGAAGCCACACCTATGTGGTTGCATATGAGTCAGCAGAGCAGAAATTAAATTTTCAATGAGTCGAGTGAATTCAGCAAGCAAATAGAACTTGTTGTTTCCTGGTAATTCAGCTCCCCGTTGTGTCACTGACCTTGGGCAAGTTATTCAGCTTTCCAATATTTCATCTTCTATGTAAAATGAATTTAACAAGACCTAATCATCACACACTATTCTGTAGACCTCAGTGGTACTGCAGCCATAGAAATGAAGGCAGAATTTAGCATGCAGCTCTGACACAGTATTTGGGGGTTCTCAGATGGCTTTTGACCAAAATGAAATATGAATTATGCAGGAACTGTCTAACATTTAATTAAGTGAAGCCTCTTGCTATTTCGAGAACAGTTTCTTAACAAGCAGAATTAGCAGGTATTTTCTGCTCATAGAAGCCAATAGCTTCTCTAGGCAGAGCTGGTCTCTTCCTATCCTGATAAGTCTGTAAACTCCTTCTGTGTTTTATGAATCATGTATCTCCCAATTTCTCATATTATGGGTGCAATTTTTTCCTTTGCTTAGTACTGAAGAACCAGTGCAGCTAACAGGGTAAGATGACGTCTGTTATTTTTTGTACACACATGAGCAGAATTGCTTAGTAGTTTAAGACACTCTGCAACTGTACAAACACACTGTGAGCAGTAGGAATGCTCTTAGGTCCCCAAGGACCTAATCTGGCTTGCAAAACTTCCACTAGTGCCACAGATGTGCAAAAAGCAAAAATCCAGCTTCACTCTATGGTTGCATATGCAGAACATGGATGTAGCTAGAAAATAATATATTAGCATTTCTATACTGATTTTTATTTATATTCTCAAAGAATTTTATTTACATTGAGTGGTAAGAATCATATCAGTTTATATTTCATATTTGGAAACTGAGCCAACAAGTGACAATGTGATTCCTTCAAAATCATGCAGCAACTCAGTTTTAGAAAAAAATATGCCTGTTTCACTAGATCATATTGGTCTGTATGTATCTTCTTCTTTATGAACAGCTTTGACTATTAGAATCTATTATTTATATTTCCCCTAAGCTTATTTCCCCCCCTGCAGTAGATATTCTACAAAGGCAGAACTGTTGTCATGTTTTCGTAGGTACTGCGATTCACGGGAGTATTACGGACTATAATGAAGGAGCACTGCAGATACTGTTAAGCAATAATCTTTGTAAAGCCATTAAAAATTAGTTACCTAAAACCAGTGTAGCCTTTTAAGAAAGAATTAAAACAAATATGCATGGGTTGTGGATTTTCAGTGATGAAGTAAGTTAGAAAAGCTTTGTTCTGCCTGCATCATTGACCCCACACTGTCAGCCATTTTCAAGCAGTGTCAGTGTTTATCCTCAATGCTAGCAGTTTGATTTACATGCATACACTGTACTAACAAGACATACCCTGAGAACTGGTTACAACCTTAAATACGGCAAATTTGTCACCTGTCCACAAGACTGGCCCGAGGTTTACACTGGTGACAAGCAAATTTCAAAAAGCCTAGAGGATTGGCTCCAGGCCCAGAATTTCAAATCATCAGAGGCCAGCACCCCACTAAAGAAAACAAAAATAAAATGACAGAAATGGTCACTGCCAGGCTGCAGAGCTCCCTCACACAGAGGAGGTGTGTATAAGGCACTAGTGAGGAGGAGGCCTGTGCTGCGCGCCCTGTGATCAGCCGTGGAGCTGTGTTTTAGAAGGCTGCGGCTAAGGGGAGATGGTAAAACAGGCTGTGCGAAGTTCATAAACTAACTAGCATTGACTGAAGATGCAGACATCTGCTTTTAATTTGCATGAAACTGCTAATTTTTAAAGGACGAATTAGCATATCTCTAATTTTAACTAGGGGGTTGTAATTGGTATTTTCAGAAAATGCGGTAGTCGCTGCAGGCTTTGCCAGAGAAAAAAACAGGTTCCAGTTCTGCACTGCTCACCTGGAGGAGCAAGCCCCTTTGGCCAGGAGTAGGCAAGACACAGGAACCGTAGCATATTTTGTTCAATAGGAAAAAACTTTGAAACACAGCCCCCCCTTTCCTCCCTCTCTCAGAAAACAACTTGATTTTCTCTCAGAGAGTGCAGCATTTTGATTTTTCCCCTGAGCGACAACAGATGGAATTGAAAGAAGTCTCCACTATTACAACAATATTTCAGTCCCTCAATTGTTTCCTCCCTTTTAGAAAACTAGTAGCCGACTTTATCCCAGGCAGTTTCTCCTTCATAGTCTTTTACAGCTCTAGGATCTGTATCCTGTATACTGAACTCCTCTGGTTTATCTTCCGGTTTTCTCAGCTTCTGCAGTCCTGTATCTCACTGTGGTCACCTCACAGCCGTCTTACAGCGGCCATCCTGGTCACACATCCTGGTCCCCAGGAGGAGCTGGGGAACTGTTTCTCTGGTCTCCAGTGGCTGTAGGAGTAGGTTTGGAAGAGAACGCTTCCTTGTGATGTTGAAACATGAAATAACAGCAGTGCAGTGCATTATCCATCCCTGACAAACACTTGGAATACCTTTCTTAGGCTCTGGCAACACTCCTCTATCTTGTCATGCCATTAAGATATTTTTTAACTGAATTGGAATTAAAACATTAACTCAGTTCCCAGAGGAGACAGTTTAGTCGACTAAGCATCATGTTTAAAGTACCCAGACACTTTCAGTCTTGCAAGATCCACTGAGCCATTCACTATTCTGAGATACAGATACTGAGTTTCATACAATTTACTCGGCATGTTTTCTTTTCACATGAGATTTTGAAAACCAAGTAATGCAACTTGTGTCATTTTTGGGGTAAAGATTTCTCCTCTTCAGCTATATACAAAAGGAACTTTAAAAATAACAATCATCATTTTCTCTGGTCACCTCTGCATTGTTTATTGGATCACACGTGCAGTGATAGCCATATTTTAGGTGGCAACTTGTCAGCATTACATAGAATAGCAAACTGAACCTGGGTCACTCGAGATAGAGCCTCAGTTTTCCAGCAGCTGCATTTCCTCTGCCAGTTCTTCACACTGGTTAAGCTTGTCCCCATCAGCAGTTGCTTTTAAGTGGTTAGGCAGGCTGTGTATATTATTTGTAAAGTAATTTGTAATTCTTTAGAATGAAAAATATAATGCAATATGATGAGCCAGTCACTTAGCATACTTCTGTTGGCCTGAGACCTGTTCCAGATGAGGATTTGAGCGTTAAATACGTTCCTATGACATCCTATGACATGCTCTTCCAAACAGACTTTTTAAAAAGTTTATAGCAATTGAGTTCATCCTGGCCTACAGGATGTTTTATTTGTGAAGTTTTGCATTCCAAAGCCTCACTCAAGTAAATGGGGCAGCCCTTTCTGCCACAGATGACTCTGTCAACACTGAGATAAACAAGGGTGGTACTTCCAAAAGAACGCTAGATTCTCATATCCGCCTAACATCAGACAGATACCAACCTCTCTCTATTCCCATGCCACAATATCTCCATTCATCACACTGTTGTTTAGTTATAAAGGAATAAAGGCAGCTTAGAAGCCAGGACAGTCCTGATGGAAGGAACTGTGTGATCTAAATTTTGATTTAATGGCCAGATTGTGGCTTTTTTTGTTTTTTTTTTTGATAAAAACATGGGAAGGAAAGTTCCTAGAGATACCCTTAAATCCTTGCAGGGAGAAGCTAAAGCCGGAGCTGTGTGAACCTTTGAAAAGCCGTGGCCTCCTTCTCTGCCTGCCGGGTATCCTGGAGACCTGCTGGAAGGCAGAGCACCTACTGTATTTTCCCACCTTCTGGCAATACACTTCCTTTAGAGCTATGTGAGTTAGCTAAGGGTCTTTTTCCTGGGTACATTGCCGACATCTCATCTCTTTTCTGCTGTAGTCTGTACTAGTTACCAAGCCTTGCTATACCCTTTCCACTGTTTCTCCCCTGGAGGATGAATCATAGATCACAGGGGCTGATGGGGAGAAGGAAGAAGAGCTGCACAGAGGTATCTGATATTCTGGCAGAAGAAAAACAACTGTTCTCAGGGGGATCTCTGTGTGCTGAACTTGGACAAAATGTCTGTATTCCATTTTTAAACCAAGAACCCTAAACTAACCAAAAAACCAACAACAAAAACTACTGTTTTGAAGCTCAGTTTTGCTTTCACCCACCAGCTTTACCTATGCTTCCCTCCTTCTCTTCATAGCCTCAAATATCATGACCTCCTTTGTTAGATTTTCATTTTACAACGTATGACCTGCAATCTATAGACAGAAATTAATAATGTCAGAATCCAGATGGACTGGTAAATGGGAGATGTAATCCACTAAATAGTGCCACTCCAACAGTGTCAGCTGTATTTTTCTTTTTTTTCCTGTGTCTATAGCACATCAATTTGGTGAGCAACAGACTAATGCCTTTCAGAATCTTGATTTTAACTGTATGTGTATATATTGTGAAGCAACTAATATGACTAGTTAAGCTCCCATGACATCTGAATTTTGCAATTGGCAATGTTTTGATGTTTGACCGTCTGGCTTCACAACAAAGCGACAATGAAAATAGGTTTAAACAAAGAAATGAAGGAAAAAAATCTGCTTTAAATGTGTGTGTCACCCCCCCCCTTATTTTTTTTCTTTTGTCGAACAACACAAGCATGATAGTTGTACAACAATCTCAGAGTATAATGAACTAATCCTCTGAAACCAAAACTCCAAATGCTCTGTGATTATTTTCAAACTGCCTGACAAGATCTCAAAGTATGATAATTAATGAACTTTAACATATGTGACAAAAATCCTAATTGAAGTAGGAGGGGTGCAGTAGGCATTAATGAAATGAAACTGATTTTTTGAAGTATCAGGTTTGAACCCTTCAATTTTATCTTTAATTATTTCTTTTAGGGGAGAGCCTACAGAAGTTCAGTGACATTCTTGGTACTGTCAGAGGCATTGTAGAGAACCATGGAGAGAGACAATACCTTCTTAAGAGAGTTTTCAAAGAAATCGCCAGTCTTGCAAGTCTTCTCTATGTTTTTTTGCAGACTCAGGGCCTAGAAAAAAAGAAATGGTGAAAAGCATAAGGAGATGAAACAGCTTGGGTGTACTTCACAAACAAAGTAGGCAGGAGAGGCGGGAATAGGATACAGCGGTTCTGATGCCTAAACCCAAGGCACTACCCTTCAGGCCTTACTGACTCTTACCCTTTCAGCACTCCCATTCATATTTACAATGGAAATGTGATTGCAACAGTGATTTAAACCAAGTTATTTTGGGTGAGCTAGAAAAGGACTAATCACAGAAAAAAATGATAAAGCGTATGAATTGGATGAATGTAGCTTTTTTTTTCTTAATGTTTAACATAGTTCAAGTGTAAAAAAAGAATTTTGCAGAAGAAAAAACCCACTACTGATATGACAAAAGAGAGTAGGTGTCTTCTACAAACCTTCCTTTATCTGCTCAGATGGTTGGTTATACTGATTTTGCTTACCTGTGTACTAGCTGGCTGATGAAATTTATGCCGCGTAACCAAATAGTGGTTTAGATTGCCTTGTGTAAGGAGAGTGCACCAGGGCGATGGTACAGGAGTGAAGTAGGGGCCTGGTGAAGCTGTGGAGTCTCCATCCTTAGAGGCCTTCAAAATTCAGCTGCATGAGGCCTCCAGCAAGCTGACTTGCTTTCAGAGTTGACCCCAGTTTGAGTGGGAGGTGGGAAGAGAGGACCTCCAGAGGTTCCCTCCAACATGCGTGGTTCGGTGGGTTTATTCTGTGGTGCTGCTGTGTGTACCCTGAATCTGGATTCAGTTCCTCCTAAGGGAAGTGGAATCCCTTATGCAGCATTTCATGTTAATGGCAGCACACTTGGCTGTGTGTTTATGCTTGAGTCAGGAAACTGAAAAGGAAGTTTGAAACAAAACTTCACAGTTTCCTAATCACCCTCCCTTTTTACCTATTTGCTTAAGTAAAACCTGAAGAGAAAAAAATGACCTTTACTGCTGTTTTTCATTTGCTTTCAATTAGAAAATGCAATCCTTCCAACATGTAGAATTTGCTAATATTTAAAAGGATCCTAGACATAGTCCCTTAACTGAAGAAAAAATATTACAGTTTTTAAACTAGTCAGGAGAAAAATTCCTTTTCTCATATTATTTTAGAAATCCTTAAGACCAGAAGGAAGATTTCCCTCAGAACCATTGCATATATTAAAGATGAGAACAATGCAAATATTTTGCTGTATGTCTGACCAACTGTCTCTGAAAATATATGTTTTAAATTATAACTGAAATTATAACATTTTTCTTTCCAAGATTAACTTTCAGGTTCCTTCGGATTATTTTAGAAAATAAGAAAACATGAGAGTGAAAAGAAAATCAAAAATGCAATGATACACTAATAGTCATATTCCTTAGAAAAGAAGCAAATGCTACTATTAAATAAAAGTTTATAAATAAAAGGCAGAAAACAAGCCCAATTCCTTGGCATCCTTTGCCTGCCATCGGTCACATTTTCTCCAGTGAGAGACTTGAGTCCTCGATGCGTATGCAATTACTACTGCCATTTGCACTCTTCTAGTGCCTGGAGGTCTCAGTCAGGGACTGGGCCCTATTGTGTATGTCCTGTACAAACACATTGAACAGCTCATTGTAAAACTCTTCTAAAGCAATAGCTAAGCAGAATAGGAGAAACAACTGAAGAGCAGACAGGGCTGATACATGGTCGGAGGGAGGGGATTATGATCACAGCTGAAGCAGCAGTCAGTGCAGCCACAGGCTAATCGTTGCTGAAGGGCTTTTGGGCGTTTAATCTATGCAGCCATCCTTGGCTTATATAGCCGCCAGCGCTGCAGTAAGCTAACATCTTTAGTATGTTTATCGTCACTCTCCCTCCCTGTGATAGGAAAGCATTAGCCTCATTTAACAACGGCGTCCACATACTTGGCTCGGTTGAGGAGCTCCACCCTTGGAGGAGCACCGCAAGCAGATGCCCCCCGCTTCCCTTTGTCCTGGCCCCACGCAGCTCTTGGCTGTGGTGCTCCTGCTCCGTCCCTGGGAACCGCGCATCGGCCGTGGCAGGGCTGGAGCAACCGTGGTACCAGCAACAGTGCCGATGCCTCAACCGGACTAACCCCAGCTATTTGCACATCATCACAGTCATGTGGTATTTACATAGCAAAGGCAGCGGTAAAACATTATGACTGCCCATACCTCCCCCTTCCCTTGTTCTATCTCAGATTGCCTTTGAGAAAACGTAACTATATATACATTCATATCGGCAACTCGGTGGTGTGCCTTTTTTGTCTTGGTTTTTGTCTTTGGTTTTTTTTGCTTTTGTTTTTGTTTCTGGTTTTGTTTTGTGTTTAGTGTGTGTGTGTTTTGCTTTGGGTTTTGGGTTTGTTTTGTTTTAAATAAACGGCAAAACCCTGGAAAGCTTGAGAAACCATTTATTTGCCTGATTTGCAAGGCAGGTAAAACATGAAAACAGCATCTCCTCAAGGTCTCCAATAATTTCCAGTGCTTACTATTTTGAAATACAACCGTATGAAAATCTTGTGAATATATATATATTAGATACAGACTCATTTGCTGAAGTACTCTTCAGTTTAATTTTGCCTGACTCCTTTCAATTTTAATATCTTCTATTGTCTTAATAGACAATGCAGATTAATTGACTCTATGGTTTAATTACAAAAAACAGAGGCGTAATCAATACCCTTTATCCAATTTATTAGGCCTGCATGACATTTAGGTAATTAGAAAGCAAAACATAAGGATCAAAAGAGCTGAATAATATATTATTAACAGTAAGAGGGACTTTGTTTTCTTTCCCAAGTAAAGTGGTATTAAAATAGCTTGAAAGAGTTAAAAATAGAAAGTTTGGCAGATGCATTTTGCCCTGTGTGCACTGTGGAATCCCTGTGCTTTCAAGGTCATTTCAAAGGTTTAATATCATAATTTAAGGCTCTTACTCCACACTGAATAGGAAAACAAACAGAAAAAAAAATTTGAAAACTTCATGCTAATAAATAAGATGAATTCTTGCTCCAGCAGTTTGCAGCCAGACAATATTCCCATTGAAACTGAAAGTCCAAGTGTACACGTCTGGGGATTTTTGCCTTTCCCTCAAACCCCTAACTGTCCACTAAAAGACTATTATAATACCCTTTTCACACACACACGACTATACTAAAACCTTCTACTGCCATTGATTCCGTCTGTGCTCCTTTTTCATTATCCACCACTAACATTCGTCACAAACTGCAAAATTACCAGCTATCACTGCTGCAGGTGAGTCGATGAGTTGTTTCATTGCTCTGACAGCTCCTTGTGCCACTCAGCCTCCTGTGCCTAAGGCTGAAATGTAAAATACCAGTAGGTGACAAAATGAAGAAAACTACGCCCCTTAACTGGCCCTCCTTGGTTTTTCCCTCGTCTTCCCATGCCCCTTTCCCATGTCCCCACTCTACGGAGGGTTATTTTGTGCAAAACACAGTGCAGCAGACTGAGTATATAAAACTACGCGTGCCTGTCACCGGCCCTGTCACTGGCATGTAGCACCTCCAAGTCTTTTAATTAGGGTTACTGCAAATGTAGTGTGCTCCTGCTCTCCAGGAAGAAGAAGTTGTTCTCGTTCAATACTTGCACCCGGCACACCAATTCTCAGCGAACAGCTCTGGAAGGCTGTTATTGCTGCGTGTGGTTATGTGAGTTTCTACTCAGATTTTGCCTATTTGCACACATAATGTTGAGCATTGCGTTGCGTTTTATATTCTGGAAGACTACCAAAGCTTTCTGTTGGCCAGAGAACTGAAGGCCAAAACATAAGTGATTCTCTGTTCTACATTGGCTCGATTTCTAGGAGTGACGTTTATATAAGGAAATACAGTGAAAATAATAAGTATTTCACTGGAGGAGAATGGAAATACATTTTGGTTTCACTTTTTACACTCTGTTTAACAAATTGGAGTTTTGTTTGGACTTGCTCAAAGCAGGAGGAGTAAATAACTCCTCTGCTTGTTGCTCCAGTGTCTGTTTGCCAGAGAGGAAATATCCCTAACACTCAGTTTGTGTATGCCAGCCCTTACACTGGCCCTAAGCATCTTGGCAGAGATACTATCAGTTTATGTTTGTGATATTTCTGCAAACGCAGAACCTTCAAAAGTCTCCACACATTCAGTTTTATTTAGATTTGCTACCTTCACGGAGGCGGAGCAACTTGGGTTTGCCTGTTTCACCTCACTGCACTTTGAACTCAAAATACTAGGCAAGGGTAGTAGGTAGAATAACTTCCCTCTCACAGTTACACAAACACACACATTTGCATTTATTGAGCAAGATTTGATGCTAGGATATCAGCCAGTCTACTAAAGCAGGTAAACAAGCAGAGCAAACATAAATGCAATCCTGGATTCGCTTGCTAATTGGATACCTTGCTAATTGCCCAGTGTCTGTTAGTTAGAATACTTAAGGGGCTCTCCAGCCTTCAAAACTGGGGGTTTAGGGTATCTGCTAACACTACCCAGAGACTGTGCTGATCTGAAAGACTTTCTTTGTGCCCTATGGAATATCTTTGGAGTTTGAATTACTGATGTAAGTGAGGCTAGTCCTGGCAGTTCTCTGGAGAAGGCCTACCAGCCCTCCAGGGTGCTGGGCGGTGATTTCCCCTCTGACATAATCATTTGGGCAGATGCGGGTTGTGCAAATTGTTACTAACGAATCCAAGAGCGTGAAATTTGAAAAGCTTTAGCTCCTTTGTTTTTAGCTTGGTGAACCCATGACTGCCTCCCGTCTCCACCTGGGCAGGGCTTTTATCTGGTTTATTGACGGGTTCATAGTAAGCAGACCGGGCACTGGTTACACAGACTCACTGCAAAGGGTGAGGCTGCGACTATGCTGCAATTTTTTTTACAAAGAAAACATATGTGAAGTGAAGAATCCTTGTGACAGGCTGAAGCTTAATATAAGCTTTAGGGGTACAAAGCCCTGTATAATATAGAGCCTTTAACATTTTCAGTTCTTTAGAAAAATTGTGTTTGCTTCTCCAGTCTTTTTTTTTACTTTTGTCACATTGCCACCAGTGGCCAAATGTAATTGTGTAACTACTGACTCATTTCTGTCAGGTTATTCTTTAATGTCTCTATTTTTCATCTGGTACTATTCTGGGATTAAAATGCTATCTACTAGTTCAGAAGAAAAAAAATCTCCAAGATTTGCAGATGAATGACAGATGGATTGACTTTCAAATTCTTGACTTAGAAACGTAAATGATTTTTAATTAAGTCTAAATACATTTTCCCTCTTGTTCTTTCCATTTACTCTTTCTAGGATCAACAAATTGCCCACATCATGGGCATCATTTTTTGTGTCTTCTGTTTACAAAGCTACAAACTTGAGGGCTGTCTGTATTACAAATATCTTAGGCATTACAGAGAGCAAAATAAAAATGGCCTAGTGAACACCTTTAGTAGAGTTGAGAAGTTTTAGTACCATCTGCTGTAGTTAGCACCCAGAAACAATACATCTGATCAATTCACTAGGCATATTGAAACATAACAGTACTCTAATTTTGAAGATGTAAGTAATTTGTTACAACACAAGATTACAGCTCTTTCAATGTAGAGCCTTGTCTAATCTAATCGTATATGGGAGTACCAAGGCACTTCATCTAATATAACATTAGTGTTAGGGTAAGGCAGAATTCTTACAATTCATTATTAAAAAAATATTTAGTCACAGTAAATATTGCTACTTGTGAGTCAGAACCAAGTCTTTCCTCTTCCCTCAAAGCCTCAAATGTAAGATGGAGGTAATAATGTTAACTGATGTACCAACATAGGGTACTGGTGGCTCTTATGCCTTTTTAAACACCCGTTCAAATGTGGTAAAAGCTCCCTACCCTACAAAGCATTTCAAAATTTTTTTTTCAAGTTAAAGGTACTGCCATTTTTTCTGTCCAGAAAACAAGTGCCATTTTAGGCTGATGGCACTAGACACTAGAGCATCGCTTCGGCTGTCCTTGGCGCTTGTGCGTTTTCTGTAGTAGAAAGCGATAGGCTGTGTCCACGTAACGAGCCAAACCAGTCCTGGCGGCCTCAGCTGCTTATTGATGTAACTGTATTGCTAGCCAACGAAGGTTAAAGCTGTTCGTGAGACACTGCAGTGTTACACTCCTAGAGCACCGCTGGGTACTTCAGGTACTTATCTCCTGAGAAATACAGACCTTTAAAATAATAAAGTCTTCTCTTGTGTGAAAGAAAATCACATTGTCTACTTAGCCACTGGAACCAGGCTATACATGCATTCTCCTGCTCAGCTTGACAGTGGCAATAACTGTTTTTTTAAGAGACACAGAAAATTCAATTAATTTCTTTTTAAGTATTAATATAATTTGCTCCTGTTCTTTCTGGATTTTGCAATAGATTTTCTAAGGTTGTCAGCAAAACAAAATGTTCAGGCATGTCATAATGAGACTTTTTTGTTATCTGAGAGGTAGCACACTCTTAGTCATCTCTTTCATTCAGGTATTTTATCAAGATTGGATATTTATAAGCTATTGTATAGCTCAGCAAATAGAAAAAGGAAAAAAAAAAAGTACCAGTCACCTGATCTCAATTTAGTCTTAATTACATAGCCATCCTTTATAACAGTTATTCCCTAAGACAGGTTGCTGCTTAACATGTACCAGAAACTTTGGATGAAATATCACTGGTATTCATAAAAACGTTTACTCGCATTTCACAGTCTCCAATCTCCTTTCCACATAGCAGTCAAACAGGAACTGTTACGATGTGTACACATTTTGGAGGATTCTGTTGGTAAGGCTACTGAGAACGGAAATGTATTAGATTATGCTGTGGTCTGCTAATGATCTGTTTTTAAACAGTGTTTGCAGTGTATCTATCTTGTAAATACATGGCTCAAGCATTCTGATACAAGTTGGTGTTAAAATGTAAGATCCCAGATAGGTGTACTGTACACTGTGTACTCAGTGGCACACGAAGATTTAAACTTGAGCTGCTTGTAGCTATCATGATTTTCCCCCTTATTTTCTGTATCTTCTTTGTTTTTTAAGAGTGCGTGGATCTGCAGAAAACAGTGATTTTATGCTCAGAGTTGCTTTGTTGATTTTGTTTTTTAACAGATTGGGAAATACACTCTGTGACTTCAGATAGAAATCTTATTCTTCCTTATTTTTTGTTTTGATTAAACTAAAAAGCAATTAGCCTTTTCAGCTACTCCAGAACATTCCTTTGTTTGAAGATGTGTTATACAGCAGTTTTGAATCTTTTCATTTCATTGTCTGGATGACAATGGGTTACTAAAACTGGAGAATGTGTCTGAATTTTTTTCACCGTCTGCCCTGGATTGCTAATGATTTCACAAAAATCAGTGTTCTGTCCTTTTTTTTTTTGGAAAGGGGGGAAGCACTAAATTTCAGCTTGAGAGGACAAAAATAACATTATGTTCACTTAAATGTATGGGTATCCTGAGATGAAACTTTGGACTTCCCAACCCACACCAAACAGGACTGTCATCTGCTTTGACTGTACTTTTCAGGCATTCAAAATCTCTGTGTGTTTCACAGAGAGCGTGTGATCCTTGGTAAGCGAAGAAGAAAGGCAGTGTTCAAGCTTTGTGGCAGCTTGTTTGGTTTTGCATATGCTCGTAGCTCATTTTTCTAATAAGTAAATTTTGTTTTTCTTTGGTTTTGCTTAAAGAAGCACAGCTGAAAGATCCCCTAATTTTATAGAGCAGGCGCTCTGCTTTATGGGACTTCCATGTATACTCATTCGTAGGAGTATCCTAAATGGTCTCTGCCTTCCTGAGTCAAACGTGTTGTGGAAGGTCCAAAAGAATTTCTTACATACCAACAACTTGTTTTTATGTTCTTGTCCTTAGTCTGATTTCACCTGTCTTTGTGCAAAATTGACTCTTTTCATTTACAAATGATTAGCAAGTCAGTATCCACAGATGGTGCCTGTTGATAGATACACTTGCTGAACAATTTACTTTGCGTATACGATTCTTGCACTCTAATGAAAGTTTCCACTATTTCTATTAACTTTTCTCACATCTTTTCCCTGCTTTTCTTTCCTTGCTATCATTTTATTTCTTTCTAATCACAAAAATATATTTTCTTCTAGATAGGAGAGATACAGTTCCCTTTTTACATAAGCTCATGCAGGATGAAGAATTTCTCCCTAATAAGAAATGATTTAAATTAATTTAGTCATCTTTGCCTTCACTTAAAATACAAATTTCTGTAACTTATTCAACACAAAAAAATTTAAAAAAGCAACTGTTGGTGACTAATGTTGTTGCACTGCAAGGTTCTCAGCAGATAATTATATTTAAATATGTGGGTTTAAGAATAAATAATTGCAGCAAATTAATGCAAACTAATAAAATTGTTCCTAGATGGAAGTAATTTCTTGAGGGAAGTGCATTGGCAGTTGCTTCTTTGATTTCAACTGTTTGCCTGAGAACGTATTTTAAATTGTGACATTAAATAAAAGTAAATGATAGAGAATGGGTGTGAAATTAAGACTGAGCTTATTTTTTGGAATTCAAGTGCAATCTTCAACAGACTTACTTTAAACTAGGCTAAAAGAAGATTTGGGCCTTTTGTCTTCACATCAAAGCAACTTCTGAACCTGACTTTTCACTTTGCAAAGGAGGTTTTGATTTACCATGTGGGATAACAAATAGCGAAGATAAATAGGTGTGCATCTAAGTCACTGTAATTGCTATCTGTGAACAGATGCATATTCTGGAGTGTTTTGGACAGTGACTATATTAAACTTCTCCCCTCAGATTAGCTCATAGAAGAATATAAATCACAAGTCAGTTATTGTGGAGTGATTAGGGCCATGCAGGGCAGGCTCCACATAAAACATGTTCAGCGCCCTCCCTGAGACAGCAATTCTGTTGTTTGCATCAGGGTCTTGTGACAGTTCAACTGCATCTGAAAATGGTGCAGAATGAATGTAATGAAGAACAAAAGCAATAGGCTCTCCTTCTTGTACTAAAGCATAACAGCAAGTGGTAGGGAACACTGCCTTGTTTTAGCTGTCAGCAAAAACGGGCTCCCAATTGATCCTTCTCTAATGGGAGAAGAGAGAAAATAATTGTTCAAGAAACTGAGAAAACTTTCCACCTACAGTTAATGTGTTTGGTTTTGGTTTTGGTTTTGGTTTTGGTTTTTTGTATTTATTATTTTTCGTCCTTCTTTTATACCTAAAGATACTCTACCTAAAACCTAAGAAAATCCTAACAAGGTGTTTGGATTTGAAAAAAGAGTACAATGTGTGTAAGATACTGGCTTAACCCATGGAAACTCATGCATTTTAAGCTGTTCAGACTAATTATCTTTTCACAATGTCTCTGCTTCAGTTTAGGGTTTAGCTGCAAAGAGTTTGGTGAACCAAATCAGAACATTTGTGTTACTAATAAAACAGTGAAACTGAAAAGAAAAAAGCATCCAGAAGGCAATGGAAGAAATTGCGAGGTAGACTGACAAATCTTTTTATCGTACAATGAACTTGCAAATATAATACTCTGTGGCTACGTTGGAAGAACAAATAAAAAAATCACCAACAACTGTTAAAAACAAACCAAATGGTTAAAGAATTCATAAAATTACACCCAGAGTTAGGTGAAATCAAAGGCTTAGGCCATCTAGGTTAACTAACACTGAAGAGTCACGGGTTGAATGTCAGTCAGTCATTATGTATTAGTTCCAGTACATCTGCTTCAAGAGATGCATCCATCCAGACACCCTTCATAAAGTGAGTGAAGATTTTAAGTTTTCCTGTCTGCAAAGAGACAGGAAAGTTCTCTCTCTCTCTTTTCTTAATTTTTTTTTTTTCCTAAAACCTTTTATGTTTCTAAAGCTCCAAAGAGCTTTACAATTGTTAACTCGCACAAAATTCAATAGAGGCAGGCAGTATTATACAAAGTGTATAGAAAAATTGTGGCACGCACTTACAGACTAAACTGTGGAATGGTTTGAACTTGTGACACTCTGCCTGTGTCTATACTAGTTCTGTCAAAATGCTTCTGGGAGGCTTGCCTTTCCCAGGACTCGGGAATCTTATCTGTCTTTCTGGCAGGTGCCATTATGGCTCTTTTACAAAGAAAACCAGAGTTCAGAGGGCAGATGGGACAGCTCGAGGCCCAGAGCCCTTTCACACTGTATGTGACTGCTTTGTTTTGGGTATTGCTAAAGAGTGCCCTATACGTCAAGGTTTTCCCTAATAGTTATAGGAAACACTCTCCAGAGCTGGCCCCGGGAGATCTCATCTCCTGTGGGCAGGTACCAATTTTGGCTTTGACAGCATTCCTGGGGCATTACCCCAGCAATGCAGGATGTATCCATAAGGCTACGTTTTCAGAGGGAGTGAGCACAAAATATGTCAGAAACACCCAAATATATGAAAATTTATGCTTCTGTCCAAATTGCTAGAAGACATCAAAGATGAAACCAGAAAGCTTTGTTTTGGTGTGATTCTTGGAAAATGTGGTAATAAGAAATATAGCTAATAATTCTGCCTTATTGGAAGTCCAATAGCTTTTCAAAATTTTGTTTGCACCAAGGAGGTTTTCTGTTTTGCTGCCCTTAGTGAATGTGAGGCAGTGACTAATATTTAAATGAAGAAGTGAAAATTTTAATAAAAGGAAAGGAAAGCATTATGTTCTACTAGGAATAAAGGCTCACAACATTTTGTATTCATCACATTTTAAGCTTATACTTCTTATGGACGTATAATTAACCTTACAGGTTTTTTGTGGTTGTTTTTTTCTTTTTTCTTTTTTTTTAATACCTCTTTGAATAGTAAATCTTCTCAAATGTGAGCTATGAGACTGAGATGGATATCCTCTGTATAAAAGCACAAACCTGATAGTTTTAGTGTTGCGTGGTAAAATATAACAAGGCTAGGCAGGTTTATTATTCACTTTGGAAGGCAAATACACAAGTGTATCAAATTCTACTTTTTTTTTTTTTTTTTTTTTTTTTTCCTTTCCATTTTGCCAGTTTTTTTTTAAACAAATGTTAAAACTTTGATTTTTAAATAGATGTCCTCATGGAGCAGGCTCCAGATTGGTGACTAAATTCAAACGGCAGAAAGATTCTTTAACATACAGTAAACAGGCACTAGTTAAACTTTAGGGGGTGAAAAGGTACGGCAATTCCTGGAAAATCTTCAAGCAGGAAATCTTGCCTCTGTCTGAACAGTGTGAAAGGCCAAAAGGAGAAGAGATTTTCACTGTGTATAAAATGGGACATTTAAAGCATAAAGAAGTTTTTAAATTGCACTTGGTTGAGTCTAGCATAGGAAATGGCTGTTTTTTTGAAATGTGATTTGTCTGAAATAGACAATGCTCGAGAATATAACTGAGCAATGAAGTCATTGTCTAAAAGCTTTTTTGAGTGATGCTCAGCCTATTCTAAGCTTAGTTAAATCTATCAGTGATGAATGTTTTAAAATGAAAAGCTAAAAAACCCATGTGTCTAGCTAGTCCTTTCTCCCGGTTCTGCGCAGGAGAGGGTTAATTTTCCCCCAGAGCCGGCCAAGGGGACTATTCTATACCATGCGACTGCCATGCTGCCTATAGAGAGGGGGAGGGTGCGGAGGGGGGAATCGCTGCCGGGGAGGGGCCGGGCTGGGCGTGGGGCCACGGGCGGGAGCGACCCACGCTGTGACACCCCATGAAGTCCCGCTGTTCGTGTCCTTGTTGGGGTCGGTTGGTTTGTTCCCTTCCCCTGTGCTGCCCTGTTAAACCGCTGCTGTCCCAGCCCAGGGGTTTTGTCCCTCTTTTCCCAATTCTCTCCCCAACTGGGGCTGAATCATGGCACCCTTGAAAGAGGAATCCTCAAGGTTTTGGACTTACCAGTCCATGTGTTGGTAAAATAGTCTGAATAGTGTTGCCCTCTGATAAACAGGCCACGAGATCTAAATAAATTCCTCCACCTACTCTAACCTACATCCAGTTATGTTCATTTATTTTCCTTTAGACCTTTCTTTCTTTTGCTTGAGTTTCCAATTTCTTTTGATAACAACAGAAGAGAATGTGATTGTCCAATATTTAAGATATTGAGGCAATTGTATACGGCTGAACAATTCTCACAATGTATTTGAGAGTTTAGAGAGAAGTCATGTTGCCAGTGTGACTTGCTGGCTTCCAGTTGTTGGCAGTGCAGCAGGATTCTGTTGTGACAAATGAAATCTGAAGCCATCTTGACATGTACATGTTTCCTAATCAAAGCTCTGATGACTTCCAACTACCTGCGTTAGGGGTGGATAAATCCCAGCGCCTGCTCCCTCCTGAGTAAAAGGATGGAGGAGTAAATGTTGTGGGCAAAGCTGGGTATGGATGAATACAGCTTGCACACTTCTGTGTAGCCTTTTCTCAGGTGCAGCAAGCACCTTCCTTCAGCTTCGGTTTATATTCTCTGATGGACCAG
The DNA here is from genome assembly GCA_000699545.1 of Podiceps cristatus. Lineage (NCBI taxonomy): Eukaryota > Metazoa > Chordata > Aves > Podicipediformes > Podicipedidae > Podiceps > Podiceps cristatus. The sequence continues at coordinate 10,982 of KL271350.1, read as the reverse complement.
ACATAACACATGTCTCTGGTGACAATGTTTTCTGTCTGTCTTAGCCTTCTATCGTACAATAAGATGAATCTGCTGACAGAGATAACTGCCTCTCTGCTCTCTCTTTCTTCATGAACTATGGGAAGACTGTGATGAGCAGCTGTGAGATGAAGCCTCCCTTGAAAATCCACAGCAGGATTTGAAAAGGGAACGAAAAATGTCCCCTTCTCTTCAGGCAATGACTCAGAAGGAAAAAAAAGAAAAAAAAAGAAAAAGAAAAAAGAAAAAGAAAAGAAAAAGAAAAAGAAAAAAGAAAAGAAAAAGAAAAAGAAAAAGAAAAAGAAAAAGAAAAAGAAAAAGAAAAAGAAAAAGAAAAAGAAAAAGAAAAAGAAAAAGAAAAAGAAAAAGAAAAAGAAAAAGAAAAAGAAAAAGAAAAAGAAAAAGAAAAAGAAAAAGAAAAAGAAAAAGAAAAAGAAAAAGAAAAAGAAAAAGAAAAAGAAAAAGAAAAAGAAAAAGAAAAAGAAAAAGAAAAAGAAAAAGAAAAAGAAAAAGAAAAAGAAAAAGAAAAAGAAAAAGAAAAAGAAAAAGAAAAAGAAAAAGAAAAAGAAAAAGAAAAAGAAAAAGAAAAAGAAAAAGAAAAAGAAAAAGAAAAAGAAAAAGAAAAAGAAAAAGAAAAAGAAAAAGAAAAAGAAAAAGAAAAAGAAAAAGAAAAAGAAAAAGAAAAAGAAAAAGAAAAAGAAAAAGAAAAAGAAAAAGAAAAAGAAAAAGAAAAAGAAAAAGAAAAAGAAAAAGAAAAAGAAAAAGAAAAAGAAAAAGAAAAAGAAAAAGAAAAAGAAAAAGAAAAAGAAAAAGAAAAAGAAAAAGAAAAAGAAAAAGAAAAAGAAAAAGAAAAAGAAAAAGAAAAAGAAAAAGAAAAAGAAAAAGAAAAAGAAAAAGAAAAAGAAAAAGAAAAAGAAAAAGAAAAAGAAAAAGAAAAAGAAAAAGAAAAAGAAAAAGAAAAAGAAAAAGAAAAAGAAAAAGAAAAAGAAAAAGAAAAAGAAAAAGAAAAAGAAAAAGAAAAAGAAAAAGAAAAAGAAAAAGAAAAAGAAAAAGAAAAAGAAAAAGAAAAAGAAAAAGAAAAAGAAAAAGAAAAAGAAAAAGAAAAAGAAAAAGAAAAAGAAAAAGAAAAAGAAAAAGAAAAAGAAAAAGAAAAAGAAAAAGAAAAAGAAAAAGAAAAAGAAAAAGAAAAAGAAAAAGAAAAAGAAAAAGAAAAAGAAAAAGAAAAAGAAAAAGAAAAAGAAAAAGAAAAAGAAAAAGAAAAAGAAAAAGAAAAAGAAAAAGAAAAAGAAAAAGAAAAAGAAAAAGAAAAAGAAAAAGAAAAAGAAAAAGAAAAAAGGTAGTTCTTGAAAAGAAAGAAAGAAACTACTTCCTAGCACCTGCAAGTGACAGAACTGATAACTACTGTTTTCCTACTGCTTGTTAAATGTACTGTTTTCAGACATGCTGTGGATTTTTTACATACTAGTTGTTCTAAATCTTATTATGAAATATCACGTTCTGTATGCATCACATTGGCAATTAGTATGCCTAACACAGTTGAGGGAGGGGCAGGTGCATAGAAGTTACAGACCTTTACTTCTGGATAACCAAGTCCTTTATTTGATAGGAACTTTTAATCTTGCTGAATCTCGGTTCCCAACTCTGTAAAGAAAGGATAAAATACGTGCTCACTAATATATGCAAACAATACCTTTTGAATCCTAGTCGAGACAAAGCTCCCCTAGAAAAATCACCACTGGTTTTAGAAGGTTAAATTACAGCCCTCACCGTAAGCGTCTTATTACCGAACCAATGATTATGCTAGTAGTAGTCATAACCATTTAGGTATGAAGGCCTCTAGCCAAAATGTTGATGCTGCTCTTATTGTTGTATGACCTTTCCTATGTTTCCAAGAAAGCTTTGCTGTGCGGAGAAGAATCTCCTGACCTAAGCTTTTAAAAAGATTGGCAGACTTTTCTGAGTGGGAGGCTACATGAGAGCAAAGGATAAATATTTGCAATACAATGGAGATAAAGAGGAGGCTGGAAATGTTACTGCAGCATCAAGGCTTTATTTTACTTTTGAATTTGGGTAAGTGCCAAAAGGACTAAATCATCACACTGGAAAATGCAAGAATGAACTTTCTTAAAAGAAAAATATAACTTACTAGCATCAGGAGTACAAATTCTGGATATGACTCTTGCAATTTTTTTCTCTTCTGAACCTGAAGTAATACTAATGGAAAAAAATATTGTGTTTTTATTTCCAGCCCATATATATGCCTTTATAATTTACATAAGTATTGTAGTGGAATATTAACTTCCATTATTTATGAATCTATTGAACTTTGCAAGGATGTGCTGACAGTTGAAGGATTATAATTTTAAAGGTAGTTCAGTTCATATCACAAATATCCTAAAAGGTCAACTACCTTACAGTAACATCTGAAGGAGCAGGAGCTTAAAGTCAGAGTTGTTTCTGTCAATTCAGAAAAAGTTTCACAAAAATTATCGTAGTAGAAATCAAAAAGTACAAGGTTATCACCCTATGGGATTTTTTAATATGTGTTTTTGTGAAGTTCTGTGCTCTTGCTGGGTATTGTGTTACTACATGGAGTCCCTCGCCTTGGTTCCTATGGGACCTCTTCACTCTGGGGTTACCAAAGTACAGAACTGAGAGCACAGCATTCGGGCTACCATCATACGACATGATATTGCAGTGTACATTGCAATATCAAAAACCACTGGGTTCTTAATATCTTTGTTTCTGACGTCTACCTACCCTTGAAGTATCGTAAATAAAGGCACTCAGTGTTTTCTGGCAATTAGGTCAGCTTTACATTGTGGAAGGAGAGGAATCCACAATATAGAAACAATGAAACTTACTGTTTACCTGAAAACCTTATGCTCTGTGAACAATGACAAGCCTGCACAGCAGTTCAGTCTAAGTAGTTTATACGTGAGTTGTTTCCATTGAATAGAGATCACCACACCGGTGATCATCACACCACTGTATCATTGAAAAACTTTTACTAGGCCATGGATAAAATATTCACAGGTAAAACTGGAAATAGTCTGTACAAGTGCACTGACTAGAGTAGAGAATATTACTTAATTTGTAGTAACTGTTCAGGTTTTTTCTTGATAATCTCACAGCAAATAGTGACTTATTTCTGTTTATCTATTTGTAATAGAGAGGGAAAAACAAGGCACTTATTAACTTAGTATATTAAAAGGGATGGATACTGAAAAAAATGGAATATTTCATTGCATTAAGAAAGGGTGCCTGTAAAATTTCTTGTACTCTCAGTTTACACGTTGTGTTATCTTCCATAATAAACAACACTAGCATAGATTTATAAGCATTCTTCATTATAAAGATGCAAAGGAGACTGACAAGCATAACCTGATGCATTTTGGTTGGATTAAGTTTTCCGGAGACAGTTTAAAACAGCATGCTACAGTCACATTCATTGTCAGCAGCTAAGAATATGGCCCAATGTCTGTACGAGTCATATGCAGACATATTTTTGTTTACCACTGTTGGAATGAAAGTCAGAAACATCCTATTTTTCATTTCAGCAGTTCCTAAATGTGAGACTCTCGCACTGTATCAGTAATTCATGTAGTTTAAAGGACTGGTCTGCTGCTGCAGAACTAAGCAGTAGATCGGTCTCTAGTAGCTGCTTGCAGTTTGTACACTGATGGCTTTGAACAAAATGGCCTGTTCAAAACATGGAGAGCTGAAGAATCCCTATTCATGAAAAAAGTTGGCAAAGTTGTTCTTTAAGGAGATAATTTATTTTATTATTTTAGTATTTTCATCATCATGCTAAAGACAAATTATTTCTGCTTTTTAACATCAGAAAGCATGCACATCAGTTGCAAATTGCAAGATTTCTGGTTTGGGGTTAATTAAAATGCTATAAACTTACCAGGAAAAAAGTGCTTGCGGTTCTCTTTTCCCCTCTCATAATTGAAAATAAGCCCAAGTAATCCGTGGGTTCTCAGAGGTGATGGTATTAAACTACTTGGACTAAGGGAACAGCAAAGAGAAATACAGGGCTCTCCAAGTGAAACTCCAAAGGAATTTAGGTAAATAAACTCAAGAAATCAAGATGGAGTCACAACATCAGGTTACTATACTTAAACACTTTCTTTCCTTAGGAAACTGTGTGTGATATAAACCCACGGTCCTTATTGAAAATGTGTGCTTACTGACTCCTCTTAACTATTTCAGAATCAGGATTACACCCACTAACTTCAGTGGGACTACTTGTTAGATAAAGGATGACAAATCTGGTCCTAAAGTGGTAGACTCTCTTGATGAATGTGCATCTTAATTCTCAATGACATTTAAGTGAGCGAAACATATGTACAGAGAGGATAAAATGCCAAAATGTGTTGCTTTGCCAAGTTGCTGCAGTTGGAAGCTTTCAGTAAATTTCATGTGTTTGTTGATGAATCCTCCATTTTGAATAAAACATTATTTCATTTTTAGAGTAGATTTAGAGTGACAAGGCCTTAAGGCTAAGCAACACCTTGCTTTTTCTGAAACACCTGTGAAAGAAAGTGATTTCTTCACTTTTGTCTGGGAATCTGCAAGAAATCTGGGTTTTCTTGTAGCTAACTTCCTTGCTATATAAATTTACATTTTTAAAAGGTCAGAGGCAAATATCAGTTCAGAAGTCTTAAATGTTTATTGCTAGAAGTAGAAATGAGCTTGGTTAATTGTTAAACAACGGGCAATTTCCTGGGTGATTCAATACATCACAGGAGATAGGTAACTCTGGTTAGAAACTCAGAAATAATTGAAGAGGATAGATTACAAAAGCAAGCTTAAAATGCAAAGAACATAAGAGAGGACTTCACTCAAACATAAAGACTATTATCTTGATATTTCATTATAGGGTTATTTTGGTATCATTCTATGGTGTGTGTCAAAGCTTGCTGAGGTTATTGAAACACTGAGATGGCAGATAACGTTTGGAATTAAAACATATTATTTAATTATTTATCTTTACAGTAGTCAAGAGAGAGATCTATGAACTCTAATTAAAATTTAATACTGTGAAACAATAACAAACAATTTTAATTAGTATTAGATTGCTCAATAATACTAGTTCCCATAATGACAGCTCCTTCACATCCTTAACAAGTGATTCTGTGATGCAGTTCACATAGCACAGCAAGTCCCGAACTAACAATGCTGTAGCTGTTTCATCTGTCAGAAACCTTGTATAAATCGGGGGGGAGCTCCGCAATGGCTGTACAAAGAGTCACAATATTTGGAAACCAATGCTGTACTTTTCTCGGTTAAAAAAAACATTCACTTGTGCATCTATTAACCTCTCACCCTCTAAATCTGCTTCCTCTATCAACTCAACCTGCAAAATCAATCAGACAAGTACCGAGGATGGTAAGGAGAGCCACAACAGCTCTCGGCAAGGGGCTGTACTCTCTGACCACAGCTACTATCAGATGCCCAGAAAAGATGTAAAGACGTGGCAAATAGACAGTTCATACCTCCAGAATATTCTCATAGAATCCACCACCGTGACTCAAAAACATCTTACTTACTAAAGTAAGCAGAATCTAAATTAGTGTCTGGATGTTGGCAGAATCATATTGTGTTTTTTGGGAACAATCTTAATGTATTGCCCCTTTCAGACCATGAGCAGTGGACCTCTGGGTGCTCTGAGGCAAACCCCATTGGCCTCGTGAACCGCTACCTTTCCGTCTCTCACTAAGGTCACTCCCCTTCTTGCCTTTATGGACCGGTATGCATTGTTTGTGACTACTGTCTTCTAACAACAAGTTCCTTCGCCTTTTCTCTAGCAATATTTCTAACAATAAGCAGTTGTCGTATTTTCTGTCCAGGAGGTACCTCTATGGTACCTCAGTTTAGATATTGTCTCTTCTATGTGATGAAAAACCTTCAAGTTGCAAGGAAAATTACTGTAAAAAATTGGAAGGTTAGAATGCTTTGCTTACCAGTTGTTTTATAAAGTTTGAAAACCTGCAGCATCTCAGACCAAGTGAAGGTTCAGTCTGATAGAAAGCTGAGTATTTTTCTGCAGAAGCTCATAGAAATAAATTGTAGGCAATTTAGTTACTGAAAGAAAATCAAAGCTTTTGAAATGTCACACTGACAAAGCTGCTTTTTTTTTTTTTTTTTTTTTTAATGTAGTGCAGCTACTATAGATAATATTCTGTACCTAGATAGGTAGCGATTATAGGTCTATCTATATCTGGCTATTCATCTCTATTTCTAATCTCTATCTGTATGACCTCATAGAAAATATTAAGAAAGCAAGGAAATGAGGAGATTTAAAGTATTTGTGCTGGTCATGATTATTGTCTATCAATGAGTATATTAGGAAATCTCATTTACTAAGAAAGGAAGAGGTGCCTGATCCAAAAAACGTGGAACCTATAGTGTTATCAGTCTGATGGCACATACGGTCTTCACATCCTGCTAAATCCTCAGTGTCTCATCAGCAACAATTACCCACCCATCCTTCTGAGTTACTGGAGTTATCAACCTTCTCATCTGTTCCCTTCTAACATTTCCTCTTGCTTCTTGTATTCCAACCACTTTTTTCTCTCAAGTTAGACTCCAGTTCCAGTCTGACTAATAGGGTCATTTTAACTTGCAGCAACGGTTCTCAAACTGTACTTAGGTTGAGATTGGTGGCTTCTGAATGAGAACTGGGGTTCCTCACAGCTGGTATATCCAGCTATATCACTGTGTATAAAGGTATCACCTCTTCTAAGCCTTGTTCTTATTCATTAATAAATCATTAGGGTAATTATGTAGGGTATTTCAAAAGCTCTTGTAAACTAGAAAACTTCTAAAATGCAAGTAGATGAATCACAGTTTCCAATCTGCCCAAATCTCCCATTAAAGATGTGTTAATTTAAACAGATGTGATCACTTCTGAGCTCCACATATTTTTTTCTTTTTGATATCTTTGCCAGTATCAATCCTATTAGCATTTAATTCACCAATAATACTGCAAAAAGCTGGATATTTGCATTACTGAAGGAGATGTTAGTAGATGTAATACATCCAGAAGCTCCTTGCAAAATCTATGTAGCCAATGAGCAGATGAAAGGTGTTTTTACCAAATACGCATCAAGTCATTAATGAAAATACAATTAAAAATAGACGCCAAATTTTAGTGTACATGAGTGAAGAGTCATGAAGAAACTTCTTTTTAACATATATTAGCTTAATGTGCTGATTATATGGTAAATGGTATTACTTCTTGATGCATCTTGCTTTTGCTAGTTGGGTCAGCATCTAATTTTCACCACGTACAGTGATAACCGTGCTACCTAACTGTTTGTGTTCATACCAACCTCTCTGCTTTGGGGAAGGGCGACCACTTATCTTGTCTGACAGTCTCACGTAGCTACTTGAGCCAAGAAAACAGCAGCACTGGGGATGTTATCTGCAGAGGAACCGGATAATGTCGCAGAGAGGACACTGCCCTCTCACTCTACAGACTAATCATAGCAAACACACACCCCAGTGGATACACCTCCTTCAAGAAGCCCGGTCCCGGCAACTGACACATACACCCCCTGCCCAACACCCTCCTCTGTCCTGTGGGCCCACACAGGACCCTCCTGCCCAGATCTCCTGGAAGCAGCCTTCTTGCACTACGGTCTGCAAGGAAGAGCATTGTTGCCAACAATGTGCAAACACAGCTGTAACTTTTGCCCTAGGAAGGATGGCTACAGGCAGCAGTTCAGTGTACAGATGTATCTTCAGACATTATACAGGGCCAGTCCCTTTTCTTTGCTGTGTTACCTTCACAGACACTCCTGAGAAGGCGCAGAACCAGTTGGACGCTCTTGGATACTGCCTGAGAAGACAGAGGTTAGCAAAGGAGAGTTTAAGGATGTTTGCACCAACACCACTGGCTCCAGTTTCTCCTGGGGAGCTTGGAGGTATGGTGTGCACATGGAAGACCCACACAGGCCCCCATACCGTAAACATTCTAGAGACCCACTAATCAACCCTCACTAAATTTTTTGAAAGAGATGGCAACTGCTCCTGGGAGATGGTGAAGCACAGGAACGGGTTGCCCAGAGAGGTGGTGGAGGCCCCATCCCTGGAAACATTCAAGACCAGGCTGGACGGGGCTCTGAGCAACCTGGTCTGGGTAATGGTGTCCCTGCTCACTGCTGGGGGGTTGGACTAGATGACCAACCTTGGTCTCTTCCAACCCAAAACATTCTGTGATTCTATGATTCTATGGAGTGGCCAGAGCTGGAGAGTAAGAAGCAGATCCTTGGGATAGTCTCTCTGCCTCTCCTGGCTGACCTATTTCTGATGACACTCTTTTGAAGTTGGGCTTCTGAGCAGAAACCTGATTTTTTTTTTGCATGACCTTACCTTAATCTACGCATTGGCGTATTTAAAATGAATATATTCTCCATTTGTAGTCCATGCCTAAATATGCAGATTGTGGGAAGGCTTTTCCTGGGATTGTCTGATTAGGGATTAAATGTTTAAGAATGTTTTTCTGTTTTGTTCCTAAACAGAGATGGAACTACTTTGGAGTAACCTACGCTGAAATAAAAGGTATAATATTGAGTGTTTTGTTTTACTCCACAGTAGAATCATCCTTTGATAAGATCATGCTAGCATTTAATTAATGTAAGGCTGAATGTGTAAAACATTAACATATGAATAAATCCTTATATATTTATTATTTGAAATGATCCCAAGTGGCAGAAAAGTTTTGATTTCAAATATGGACTTTTACAAAGTTCAGGGTGGTCAGAACCAACAGTGTTGGTTCAAGCCATTCTAATAATGACTATTTACAGAAGAGATGGAGTGGCTCGCAGAAAGACCTTTCAAGCCAAACTGTGACAATATATTTCTAGAAAGTAGCTAGTTTCTTTTCAATTGTCAGCTTCTCACTATGATCAAAAAGGGTTCAACAGCAGTGATTTGTAGCACTCTTCATTTTCATCAATGTTTCACAATTCATCAGTTTCAAACCTAAATAATACTGTATCCCACTGCAAATGTTCCTGTAATCCTTTCCTCCTCCAGTGACCTGATCTGCAGAACTACAGGGGAAAAACCCCCACTGTTCAGCACTAAATATAAATCCCGCATGAAACAGATGTCTTCCCCTTTATCTTTTCCATTGCTTTGTTATTGCATTTAATGATCTGTCTATGATTTCTCTTATTTTATTTCTTTTAATAACCAAGGAATACCATACAAATCCACTGTAAAACACTAATCTCTTTGAAGTCTCCACTTGATAATTATAGATAAAATGATGCTAAAGAATATTAAAAAAACAAGCTTAAGGGAGCAAACGTGCAATGTATCTGTAGTATTATACTCCATTTTACCTTGCTGTTTATTATAACCCTCCCTCTGAGTGTCATACAAGAACTCTGAGACACCAATTGGTGTAAAATTTTATTATTAACATTTTATGGTATAATTTCTGCATATTGCTGGAGATATTTTAAACATTGAATATTTTTATTTTTAAAAATGTTATTTAGATAAAATAAAAAAAAAAAGAGAGATTGATACATTCAGGACGTATGTCTCCTTTCCCAGTGCTCATCTCTTTAATACTTGATTGATATACCCTTTAGATCTGGTTTCCAAAAGAAATGTAAAAGCAAGGCAGGAATTTGAATGTCCTACTTTACTTGAAATCCATGCTATTGACTTAGTTTTGTTGAAATTCTCAGCATATCCTACAGAGTCTTTCTAGGTGTTGGCTTCCCTATCAATGTCAGAATTCACCACATATCTGAGAATTGTCTCCTACCTTTTTTTTTGTTCTGTGTGATGATGGGTTCCACAATACCCTATCAGACTTCATTCTTCAGAAAGGCCCTCAGTATGTATAACAGCTAGACTTGAGATGTTTCTATTTCCTGCACAGAATTATGGCAGAGTAATAAGCTAGGCTCCTCATGTTCTATAAGCAATGGGTAAACTGAGAGGGGACTGAATTACAGGAGACGCACAAAGTCTGTCTGGAATGGAAACTGATTCCTGGAAAAATCCCATGGGTTCAGAGGGCACCTCACCACCCTCCGTAATCATTCCTCTTGTTCAGAGAACAGGAATGCTGCAGCAACCCGTTTGTAGGTCCTTGAACTTGTGCAACTTAGTATAATTTAGGTGTGAATTATAGATCTGTATAATTCAGAGAAGCAAATTTTACTAAGGAGATCCTGTAGGGATCCCGTTGTAAGGCTCTACTAGGCTAAATCTATTCTAGTTTGTAACAGAGGCCAGAGTCCACTGCCTGGCCCTACATCAGCTGCTGTGGCCAATTTGCATTGACATGCCTAAGCTTTCTTCTGCCCAAAACAGGATGATCACATCCAAAATCCTGTTCAGAACAATCTCTGGCACTTGTCCCCTGAAATCTGCCCAGCATAAAGAGATAGTGCTGGCAATTAGCATATACTACCCAAAAGTCAGATATGTAGTGTAAGTTCAGTTGGAAGAATTGCCTTGCCTCTGTCGTATTTTTCCAGGTGCAGGGCATATTATTCAGAGATGTTTAAAAATCTTAAAAGTAAGAATTTCTCAAATGTTATCCAGATGGGAGATACATAAATCAAAGAAGTTCATGATGGAAGGAACTGCAGGAGGTTATCTTGTTCACCTCCTGCTCAAAGCAAGGTTAGCTTTTGCATCAGACCAGCTGCTCAGAGTTGAGTTTTGAGTCCAGCTGTGTTTTGGCTGCCCTCAAGGAAGGAGAATGCACAGCCACAACTGTTAGAACCTCTGAAGCATCTCTTCTCCAGGCTCTCAGCCTCTCCCTGACTCATGGTGGCGGCACTCCCCTGAACCTGTGCCAGATTGGCAATGGCAAGACGGCATTCTGGGTATGGTCCAACAAGCGCTGAGCTTCCCAAGAGCTGCCGGCCGTGTCCCCGTTGGTGCAGCCCGGGAGGCCGCTGGCCGTCTCTGCTGCC
>JMFS01066342.1:0-16647 GCA_000699545.1 Podiceps cristatus | reverse complement strand
TGACAACAGATACAGCCCGTCCCAAGCAGCAACGAGGGAGCAGGGATATTCCCCGCAGCCATCCCAGAACAGCAAGTTCCAGAAAGAGCAAGCAAGGGAACAAATGGCTGAACAAATGAACTGAACAGCCCAGACAAATAAAAACAAGAGAAAAAGGGCGGAAAGAGACTAACAAAAAAGGGCAAAAAAGGGACTTGGCTCACTGGTCAACCCCCAGTTACACTGGGCTTGATGACTATGGTATGGAATACTCTCTTCGACCAGTTTGGATCAACTGTACTGGCTATACCATTCCCATGTTTTAGCACTTGCACATTAGCAAAACTTGGGAAGCTGGAAGATGTATTGATCACTTGGCAGCAACTAATAACATCAATGTACTGTCAACTTTCTTCACATACCAAACCCCATACTTAATCCAAAACACAGTAGCTACTGGCAAGAAAATTATCTCCATCCTGGTCTAAACCAGGACACAGTGATTAGATCACAACTTTCTAGCCACACAGTGATTTCCAGCTCCTCCTGCTTTCTACCCATGCTGTGGCATTGATATGGAGGCACTTCAGTTAGGCCATCAACTGCGTCACCTTTTTAGAGGAACACACCCTAATTTCTTTGAGGCATCTCAGAAGTGTTTCCCTGTTGGTTCCTAATACAAGTTCCTTGAACATCAAAGTGTTCTTGGTGTCTGTAGCTGCAGGGACTCTTAGGTGATATTATGAAGAGTTATTTAGTATTCTTCCTTCCAGAGTTATAAATTTCAAGGCAAAACTATCTGGTATTAAGTAGCCACATTTCATTAACTGTAATCCTTTCTTACAAGAAAGCAAGGAGTATCACGGACATACTTTTCATGTTGAGATAGGGAGGCTTGGCAATCTGAAGAACATCAGAGCTCCTTTCTTATATTCTTTTTTTCTGGAATTCAGAACAGGTTAAAGTTTTATTGCTTTTCTTCCCTTTGTATTTCAGTGCATTCCCTCCACAGAGCTTCTTAATGTGAGCATCTAAGTTTTACTGTGAGATCTTCAGTGATAAAAGCATGTTTTTCAATTGCTATTTTTGTTATGTTTTCCCACATAAAGGCAAAGATTTATCCAAAGTAGAAAATCATTTGTCAGAAACAGTACAATACACTTAAACAAAAGCTCCTAAACTTTCCTTAAATGTTTTTTTTTCTTTTCTTGAAAATTAATTTAAATAATCACATTGAATTAGAATTAATACTTTGTAACATAAGCCCATGTTATGAAAATATGCCTCAGGCTCACTCATGAGCACATTTGAGAATATATTTTTCCTTAGTCATGTTCATTTGAATTTTACGTTATGTGTGCAAGCACATAACTTACAATCAAATTTTCCTGCTTATAAAGATTCTTCTTTAACTCTTAGATTACTAGCTCACATAGAAAGTAATTTCATATCCTCCACCAAAACCAGTTCTTATTAGTGCAACTAATGGTGGCAGAATATATCTTTCCCTTTGCCACATACAGTGAATACAGAAATTGCTAAAAACAATGTTGGTTAAACCAAGGTTTTCACATAAAGTATACTGGAATGTCTATTTTTATTTTTTTTTCCCCTGCACAAAGAGTACAAAGTTAGGGTTTTTTTAATTTAAAAGAGTTTAATAAAAATCATAGCTTCTGTTTCTCTACTGTCAGATGTCCAGAAATTAGTGGGTCATATTTAAAAATGTGTATTTCATCAGCTTCTTTAGAAATATTTTACTGTTTATGTATTCCTCATATCTGAAATGCCATTATATAATGTGAACTCTTCTCTTTTGAATACTATTCTACAATTTCTTGTCAGTGTTTTCTTGGGGTTTGGAGATTGGGGTTTTTTTTTGGAGGGGGGGTTAAAGTATAAGAGTATGGGAGTTTATTGCATAAATATATGTTTATTTTTATGTATATATAGGGGCAAATTATCATAAGCTGTTAGTATCATCAGATGAACTACATATGCATTTCGTTCACAGTAAAGCTGTATTCCAGCTTATAGTGGTTTGTGTAAGCAAAGGATAATTATCCTGAGAATTTATTCTGTTTTGCTTTGTTTATGATAAAAATAATCGAGAGTTTAACTATTTTTCTTTCTATGCAGACTTATCAAAAAGACCCATGAAAGTCAAACAGTTTCTGCATAATTAGAAGTGTCTATGTACTGTGTCATACACATGGTAGAGAGACTTCACATTGGAGTCAACCTATACTCATGCTTCCAAAGTTACCGGGAATTTCCACAGAAGTTCTGTAATAGATATTAAAAAGAAAAAAAAGAAAAAAAAAAAAAAAAAAAAAAAAAAAAAAATCTTTCTGAGCAGTGACGTCTTGGGCTTGTAGTGGTTGTGAAGCTGAATGTTGCTTGAACTCATTGCAAATTTTCATTGTTATATTTTGTATACTGCTCCTAGGTGGTAATAGAACCAACATATTTGTTTCTCAGTTGTCAAGGAAGATGAAAACTGTGTTCCTGTTAACAAAAATATTTTTGGGGAGTCCATATGGTCTGATTCAGTTCACACATTTCAGACTTAATTTCCTTTTACTCCCATAAACCAATAGACTCATAATTGCAGACACACAGTAAGGTGTTTTTGGGGAATAACATTGGCTATGCAAAAGCTCTCAAAAGCTTTTCACATACACATTGTTAATTCTATCATATATATATTCAGTACCCTAAAGTTACATCTGTGCCATCATAATAGTGAGTTATGTAGCTCTTGAGGAAATTCAGGAAGATTAATGGAGCCCTCCTACTTTGGAAGGATACTGACAAAAAGGGGCCTTTTAGGTACTAGTCCTTATGTTTAGTGCTTAAATTATGATTTCATGTTTTTTTTTCCAGGTTTGCTAATAGATAGTTTGGGGTTTTAAGACACCTAGTCAACTGGAATGACCTGCATTCACATATGTGATATCATTTGTGAACGACAGTGCAACTTTCTTTGCATTATTCACCTTACTCCAGAATGTACAAGCGATTCTGTCTATCTACCTAAATGACCTTTAGCAGAATAATGATTTGTTTTTCCTCTGGCAAATTCTGCTCAATTGTAGATGGATTACCATCTCAATTCATTTTACACAGACTTATGTTATGAACCGAAAGTCGCTTTGTGAATAAAACTGGAATGAGAGGTTGCATCTCCAAATTAAGTTCATACTCTACTTCTGTCAATAAGAGTGCTTTAAATAATTCAATTTGGTTTAATTCAAATATTTTGATTTGAAATATAATGTTTCTGCATTTTGATTAATGTGTGTAATGAAAGCTAAGCTGCTCTGGAGAAAGATACATGTTTTGACAATGCAAGTAGTTAAAAAAATATAAATTTTTCCTCTAGTGTACTTTCAAATTTCTTTTTTTTTTTTTTGTTTGTTGATTAATGTTCTACTATTTTACTCATTCTTTTTATATAAGAAAAAAACAAACCAAAACAAAAAACATTGTTGCAATACTGTGTAATACAGAACATTCCTGTGAAGGTAAATGTAATGCTACTCTGAAATATTTTTAAATGGTGGAGTATTTAACTTAAAAAATCAGCTGTAAGGGTTACATGGACAAAAATTTCATGTTAATCCTGGATATCAGTGACACTGTCTGCAATGGAGGTGTTGCTGTTTCCTCACACCATCATACTTCCAGCAGTCATTAATTAGTATTGTTTGCATCTCTTTATTACTGGAGTGTTTCAAAACTATTCAAATTTTTCTGAAGTATTACCCAAATTACTAATGTTATCATCTGTGTTTGTTTAATTTCAGGACTTTTTAGTCTTGTTAGGCAAAGGTCTATATAAAATATTATTTTTTTAATGGTAGTATTCCACAAAAATATCTTTTTCTGTTTTATGTAATTCTTCTTAAAGTTGAAAAAGGTAACACATTAAGGACCTCATTTGATACATTGCCTTAACCATGATGGTGTTCCATTTACCAGCAGAGACTTAGCAAGTTTCATTTCAAAACTTAGCTGCAAACCTAAAGGACAATGTGTATCTAAGAAACTAGTAGGAAATTGACATCTTTATGTTCCATAGCCTTTTAGTGTGAAAGATTAGAAATACTTCTTTTTTTTTAAAAAAAAAAAAAAAAAAAAAAAGAAAAAAAGAAATCATTTTGTTGCCTTTAAAATTATAGGAAATGGGTCATGTTGTTTGTAGCATTAACTCCATTACAGAGAATAGCATTACCAAAAAGGATTTGTTATTATAGTCAGTTATAGAGAACGATACAAAATTTTTCCTGCATAAAGTGATATCATCCAAATGCTGGTGCTTTTTGTAACATTGCAGTCAATAATTTTTAATATCTTCACTATCAAGAATTCCTTAATTTCATAGCATATTGGCGAGTGGGTCTGTTGTGTATTTATGAGGGCTTTGATTTTTGAATACCAATTTCATATCCATGGGAAAATCATACGGAAGTATAGTGCCAAAGAGTCCTCACAGGAAAAAAGGTACACGCAGCTCTACCACTGCCTAACTGTGCTCAAAATTGAGAATGTATGTCTCATCTCTTTGTTGAGTATTAAAATCACTGGATTATTAAGTTTCTGATGCAGTGTTCCTTCATTTCTTCATTTCAGAGCTTCCCTACTTAGCAGAAGTATTCAGTCAGTGATCACAAGAGAAAGCTGGTCTCATTTGGACACTTGGAGTTCATCCAATTTAAATGTATAAAAGACAGAATGCCTTGTAGCTAAGTGTTTAACATGTAGCCTCATGAAGTAAAATTTCCTCAGACATAGGAGACAATTTGAGGGGGTCTCCTATATCTCAGATAAGTGTCCTAATCACTGAGTTATCAGCAACTGAGGAGCATTCTTCCACTGTTTCAAGAGTGAAAAATGCAACAGCAGTTTGTTGCTATTCTCTCTGCCAATCTTGTAAATCTTCCTACCAGCCATTCTTACAATCAGTCCTCTGATGCAGTCCTTGTAGGAAGTCAAGAATCATACCTTTTTTTCAATTTCTTCAACAGTGAGTATAGATGCAAAATATTAATTTAGTTTTTCTGCTATGACCTTATATTCTCAGGGAGCTTCTTTTTTCACAGGCAGGTTTCCTGCCTCTATTGTCTTTGAGAAACAATTTATTAATGGCCTTTATTCCATTTGAAAGTGATTCTCCAAGTCTTTTTTTGACCTGCCTTTTATATTTAACCTGCTAGAGTTTGTGGCTCCTTTCATTTTCTTCATTTGCACACAATTTCACTCTTTTGAATGCTCTCTTCTTAAATTAAGTGTTTTCTATGACTCAGCAATTTACTCATGCTAACTTTCTTTTGCATTTTTTGAACTCCCTAGGCTATTTTTATGTAGTTCCTCTGTTTGAAATTATGCATACAGTCTTTGATTTCTTGGGTTTTTTTGCTTCTACAGGAACATGGAATGCAAGTATATTATAATTTCTATGCTAGACCACCTTTTTGACAACATTTCAAATAGTTTCCATCTCTGTTCGGGACTGATTTCTTCTCTTTTTTTATGTTTCCTAACTAGCTACTTCACTTTTATTTAGCATCATCTTGTACACAATAATGGCTTTCTCTAAAAAAAAAGATTCAACAGAAGGGCAGAAGAATTGCATGAAAAAGTCATTTTTCATTGATTCCAAGTCAATGAAAAAAATATTATTATGTAATATATGTAATTACCAATGTAAAATTCTACTGTCTTCAATTTATAGAATAAATATGTCTCATGTTTAAACTTCCTCTTGAAATCAACAATAAACCTGATGACCATACCATTTGCAAATCCTCCTTTCAAAAATGTTCAATTAAAAAATGTGTAAAATCCCCAATTTCCTGTCTTACCTGCCTATGAATTTTCAGATGCTTTCCACAGAAATTCATCATACCCTTTTTGTTTTCAAAATTACTTTAAAAAACACTTTCTGGAAAATTATTTTACACTTCTTTCCTTGAAAAAGAAAATCATCATACATGTTTATCATTTATTTGGAAATCAGACTCTATCATTTTTCCTGTTCACAGCCTCTATAAGCGTAACTACAGAATCCTAAGCATATTTTGTTTCACTTTGGGGTGGACAGCTCCAGGGTTGAGTATCCTCTAATACTTGGCAGAGTGTTGTACCTGACATGGAGAGGAAGGATAAGTATAGGGAGAAAGAGGAATGATTTGGCTCCTTTGGAGCAGCAGCACAACTGCTGAAATCTATGGTGGACAGTTTTCTGTTGCTGATGCCAGAGAAGCATAATTTTAAACAAGTTTTAAACCACCATGAGTTAAAGTTCTGACAATCAATGTAATTAAGCCTGAGTGGAAAGCAAGCAATCTAAACATAAGCAAGAGGGAAAAGGGGAAAGCTTACTTGCCATGTAGGCAAGGTACAACACTATTAATGATTGATTTTATCTGCTAATGGGATGGGGGGGATAAGCTGGCAGAGCAATTGGAGGACCTGAGAGAAGTTAAGCCTCAGAAGAAGGGAGGATGGACAGAAGGTAGGTTTTTAGTTTTGACTTTGTTTCTCTCTGTTTTACTCTATTATTAATTGGAAATAAATTAAATTAATCTTCCCCAATTTGAGTCTGTTTTGCCTGTGATGGTAATTGGAAAGAGATCTCCTTGCCTATATCTCAACCCACAAGTTTTTCTGTCTTATTTTCAACCCCCATCCTTTTAAGGAGGGGGAGTGAGAGAGTGACTGGGTGGGTGTCTGGCAGCCAGCCAATGACAAGCCCATCATAGAAAAAAAAAAAAAGAACAAAAAAGTAATCAATGACAAGCCCATCATGAAGAAAGAGACAAAAAAATAATCGTGTGACTTTTGAGGTCACAAAGTATTTTAAATTAAGTATTCTCAAAATGTGATTATGTGGATATGCATGTGTCTATTAAATATGTTCATATAACATCTTAACTTCACAAATTCTTATTTTTTGTAGGAAACATTTTTCAAAACAGTGATAGTTAAACTAGCTCCCCAACAGCATCAGCATGTCCAATTACATTCCTGTCCATGAACTAGAAACTATATTTATAAGCTTACTGTACTTACCACACTTTTATCTCTAAGTACATCTTTACTTATGCAGTACATTATCACATCAGAGGGAAAAAACATGTTTTTAGACTTTGACCCACAGACATGTTACAAGATGTACAGTTAATTGGCAAACAAGGATTTTAAAAAAAAGAATAAAATTAAAAAAAAAAAAATCCTTGTGCTGCACAGACCTCACTACGAGTTAAAGAAAAATAAATTAGTACTTAAGACTCTGAGAGATTAAATAACATAAGAAAGAGAAGCCCATCACTTTAAATCTCAGTAGGGAAAATTGTGTAATGCAACTGTACAAATTTAATCTGTATTAAGAGTTATATATAAGAGAGAAAAGATAAATCAACATTTACCTGGTTTATTATCTTTTTCCTTCCTTTCTATATTTTCTTATTCTCTACAGATTTGTTGTTATAAAAGACCTGATCTAAAACTACTGAACACATTTTCTATCAATCAACTATGCTCTTATTCAGCAAAACACTTAAAAACATAGTTAAATCCCACCATCTTTGAATCAAGCTGGAGAAGATCACCTTGCAAAAGAGTAAAGGCATATACATAGGTAGCAATACCTTTTATCAGAAGATAAAAGAATGTATACTTGATACCTGTTTAATCACATTTAGCAACAAGAGAAAATCCATCTACCTCTTTGAATCACACCCAAAAATAACTCAGACACTGCTTAAGATTTCCCACAGTTTTGTAAATTACAATTTAGCTTACTCATGCCTGCAGATAAACACATAGGTAAGGATTTGCAGATCAGCATCTAAATTAAAGTAGCATGTTTTTAAAGTTTCTTCCAGTATTTGCCAAACCAACTGTTCTTTAGGTTCAGCAAAGCATCACTGCTCAGGATGAGGGATCCTGACTACAATGGACCAAAGGTTAAAAGGACGTAATGGCAAATACAATGTTAAGTATACTTGGAATATAACCAAATGCAGGTAGCTGGCAAAAGTAACTGAAGAGTTTGCATTTCTGGAAAGTTCACAAAATAGATAGCCAAAAATGAATGAAGATAAAAGCAATTGGGCATTGAAAGGAACAGCTTTCAATGATTTAGCTTTGCAGGAATCAAAAGTGGCAGTCACCATTAATCGAGCTGGGGAGAAAAAGGAGGTTCTAGTTTGGACTCCATTTTACTACCAGTAAGCTAATAAGAAGCTAAATAAGTAATATCTTCTTAATTGCTTTCCTGGTATATTTTAATATTAAATGTTGCTCAGATTTGTTATTCAAATATCATAATTCAAATATCTGTTTCAGAACTGTATATCCAATTACTAAAAAAAAAACCCATGAAACTTTTTTTTTTTTCCAATTTGAACTGTAACAGATCTTTTATGACTATGTTTTCAAATACACTCTCAAACTTTCACACAAAGGCATGTCCATTTATTCTGCTGTGAAACAAATGCTTGTATGACAATATTTGCACAAATGAGATATGCAACTAATCAGCTGGCATTCTCTTGTTCCAAATTAGAGATGTTGGAATTAATGTATTATGTGGATTTTTAGGAAATTTTTATTGCACACAAGCTTGAAAATTAAACTCTGAAGTTTATGCAGTAAATTCCTATTCACATTAATGATTAAGTGGTTTCTGATTAATGGGCCAAGTAACTGTTGTTCTATAATATCCATAAAAGTGTGAACAAATCAAGGCACCAGTCAAGTATTGCATTTCTGTAACAAAACATAGGATTAGATTTGATACTAGAAAACATTTCTTCACTGAAAGGCTTATCAAGCACTAGAACAGGCTGCCCAGGGAAGTAAACAAGGAAACATATATTCTTAAGCTATCCATTAAATGACTAATACAGATCAAAACAGCAGTCAAAAAAGACATTAATCTTTAAATTTTCAACAGTATCTATAAACCTTTGCAAGTTGGGGTTGTTTAGCCTAGAGAAAAGGAGGCTCCAGGGAGACCTTAGTGCTCTTTACAACTACCTGAAAGCAGGTTGTAGTCAGGTGGGCTTGGGTCTCTTCTCCCAAGTTACAAGTGATAGGACAAGAGGAAACAGCCTCAAGTTGGTCCAGAGGAGGTTTAGATTGGATGTTAGGAAACATTTCTTCACTGAAAGGGTTGTCAGGCACTGGAACAGGCTGCCCAGGGAGGTGGTTGAGTCACCATCCCTGGAGGTATTTAAAGGATGTGTACATGTGGCATTTGGGGACATGGTTTAGTGGTGGACTTCACAGTGTTAGGTTAATGGTTGGGTTCGTTGATCTTAAAGGTCTTTTCCAACCTAAATGATTCTATGTTTCTAAGTAGGTACTGGTCTATTTTCAGTACCATGACCTGTATATATTTTTCCCCATTTCTATCCAACTACCACTCCACTTAGTGCACAAAGTCAAAGAATTTCATTATGTGCATCCATAATGTTTGTGAGCTTTATTTTTCAATGTGGAGTCTTAAGTTTTATTTATTTCAGAAAGTTCAGCCCTGCTCTGAAGGCAGAGTTAATTATTTCCTTATCAGTATTTCAGGTTTTTTTTTTTTTTTTTTTTTTTTTTTTTTTTTTTGTGATGTGCACTGAGGTAACTTGCCTATGAGCTACTCAGAGGACATCCTCAAAAGTCCTTCACCAGACACTGTAGCCATTTTACAAACAAAGAGCTGATGCACAGAATAATGTCAAATTATCTGCCTTCATTCTTTTTTTCAAAAAATACACTAGAATTTTCAAAAATACACTAGAATAAAGCAAAGGATACAATATTGTTTAAAGTGGAAAACTGATCTTCTGAATGCTACTAAATGTAGCAAGAAAGATGTCATTTATGTTGTCACTCTATTACATCAGAACAGAAATTAAATTTAAGCTATAGAAATGCTAATATCTTGATTACTTATTTTGATTTGGTTTGCATTTTTCTAAGAAGCAACACAGACTTGATAAGGGATTACATTTGTTCAGATTGCAATGGAAGTACATGTTAATTATTTTTGTGAGAAAAACTGAGAAAAGTGAAATCCATGATGAGAAGTCAATACATGCAAGAAGCTTCTATCTGCTGTTTCAGTAAGATCTATCAAAATTATGTGATTCTCAGAACTTCTGAGAATCTACTGATATTCTTACTCCACTGGGAGTAAGGTTTGGTCAGTATCTCTGAAAATAAAGTAATTTAAAATTGATCTGGATGTCTAATAACGTCTAATAAAAGAACTCTCTAAACTGAATGCTACAGTAAAAACTTGGAGTGTGAAGGAAAATATTTGACATCTGGGACTGAAGTTTAGAAAGGTGTTGAAAATTGATTGAGCTGAAAGAGGAACTTTTATTTGTGGTTTCTTTTCCTTGTGTATTTATGCTGTCTTTATTAATTTTGTATCAACAGGTATATTCCAGGTTAAGTGTTTCACGTTACAGAATAGCGTGACATGGAGAAAACCATCTAAAAATAGAAATTCATGTTCTTTAGTTGTAAATTAGCACACAGAAATTATATTTTTCCTTTACAATGACTGAGACTTGTATTATTACATATTTTAACCTCATGAATAGCATCAAGGTCAGGTAACAAATCCCCTGTCATTACTAGGAAAAAATCAGTATTTCCAGGGCAGATTTCTAGAAAAGAAAACTCTTAGAAACTCTCACTGAAAATAATTAGTTTGATACTAGCTACTCAGAAGCAGTAGGAACAATTGACCCTAGTCTAAATGTTCAATTATTAGTACTTATGTGTGATTGTAGTTCTGTGGATCTGCAATTTCATTTTGTAGTTATTTCACTGAAAGTTGTCATGTTTTAAACAAGCAATGAAATGCTTGTTTATTCACTAAACTTGATCATGGTGCTTTTTTCATAGTTATACCTTTCTGAGTTTGTGATTGTGTAAAGAGTCCTGACAGGTTTCAATGCTGCTACCCACAATAATGCACTTTGCTAAATCCTGCCTCACTTCATCATTTTCATTATGTAGGACTTACAGCAATTTCTCTGCTCCTGTTTCTGTCTTGTTTCTGGTGTTCTGTGATCTTTTATGTGATCCTTCTTATCCACTCATTAGATGATTACACATTTTCCAGCTTTGATCTATGCAAGCTGCAATTGGGCTGAGTTGCTTGATGTTAACATTCACTTCTCTCTAAAGCAGAGTTTCTAAAATGCTTGTCCAATTTTTCTTTTTTTTTTTTTTTTTTTTTAAAGCAAAGTATATTAATGCGTATGCTGAAAAACAGATATCCTAATGCCTTCAAAATGGTATGTGTGCAGCTTGAAAAATGGCAAATGGCTTTGCTTTTTAAGTCTTCTTTTTCCCACTGAGCATCCTTCCTCAAACATTCCCTTGCAAAGATTTCTTTTGCTTCAGAAAACCCTAAAATGCATTACTGTACTTCCTTTTAGAGTATAAGAAGTTAATATGTCTGCTAAGAGTAAACTGCTGTTTACTGTTTCTTTCTGATAATGCTTGACAATAGCATAAATGAGTCTGAGATAGTCATGTTTTGTATACCTATAGACCTAAAATACATAATCCTTTGGTCCTTTCTCTGTTCCATCAGGGTATACACAGGGGTTTTTTTGGAAAGTCATAACCCTTTCATAGCTAAAAACCTTAGTGCCTTTACGAAAAACATTATCTTACATTAAACCAAGGCTCCATGTGTTCAGTATTTTCTAAAAGTAATTAAGGTCCATGAAAAAATGTCAAATTAATAGAATTCCGGTCTAGTTCCTTGTGTTCTCTGCTAGAAGAAATATTGAGGACAGGACTAGCAGTAACAATCTCTCTCAGCAGTTCTTTAAATTGTTTCTTAGTATTGTATTGTTTAATACATTGTATTGTTTAATACATTGTATTATTTAATACAACAGTATTGTTTAAGTCATCCATAGAATGAGTAGTTTATTTCTTGCACTTATTCAGTTACTCCCGTCTCCATTTGTGCATATTAATATAGCTACTAACTAATGAAAACTCACAATGGATTTTAATATGGCAATCATCTGTCAAGAACAGGACAAAATCCATTTTCTGTGGGTTGTATATAAGCCTTTAAGCCTTACCTCTTGGGAAGAATGTGACTACTTAGCATAAAAGGAAGTGTGCTGATATTCTAGAATGTTCTTTTGGTGAAACATCTTGCACTTCTTCTGGAGGTCATCTGGTTTGATGCTCTGGTCAATGCAAGGCCAATTACACAGTCAGATTCAATATCAAAGTTAGACCAGTTTACTCAGATTTATACCTAGTCAAGTTTTGAGTATGTCCATGGCTGGAGCTTCCACAATGTCTTTGTTCTATCATCTGATCACTCCCATAGCAATTTTTTTCCTCCTCTAATACCTAGTTAGAATTTACCTTTTAAGACTTTTGTCCATTGCTTCATATTCTTACATTGTGCACTTCTGGGAGAAGTCTGACTCCAACTTCTCAACGATTTTGAGGACCATGCCAGAATAAGACCTAAGACTCAGGCAAAATAAAATAAAATTTAAAAAAAAAAAAAAAAAAGCAAGCTAGGTTTGCATGTCCAAACTAACTTTGTTTAAAGCATGTTCAGTTTTTATATTGACATGCTTTATATTTTGATTATTCCAGAAAGCATAAATTTATTCAATAGTAGCTAGAATGTCAGGGAAGGATGTTTTAAATAAGGAAAAGTCAACATTCTGTAAATTCAGAAGTATCTGTAAGAAGCATGTGCATTTCTAATGCAAAAAATGAAGTATCTGAAGGATTTGAAGAAAATGTAAGATAACCTTTTTATGGTTAAGAAGACTATAATGCTGTTGACTTCAGTTCTCATACAGACAAAAAAGTCCTTGTCCATCTCTGGAGAAATATTTTACACAGGTAAAATTGAGAAAAGAGCCTTGAACCAACATATCCTTTCTAGTTAAAGTCTGAGAATTGATGATTCTTCACCACTTCACAAGAATGATTTAGGATCTAAAGTTAATTGTGTACCTTCCTTGCCATATCTGTAGATAGAATATATGCTGACTTTCCTCCAGCCATCTAAAAAACCTACATGTTTTAAAACTGCATCCTATAAACATAAGTTCTTACTTTTTATATGAGTAAAAGATATGCATGAGTTGTATAGCATTGTGAGATACAATATTTTTTAAGCTTGTCATATAAAATGCAACCTTGCATTGTTGTTACGTATCTCACTGTTGCATAAAAGCTAAAATACATTAAATTTATCAAAAAACTCAGAGTAGGACACTTCATAAAATGTAGTGTTTACTAAGAGTTGTTTTTGTTCTACCTAATCAACTGTAATACTATTTCTTTTAATTATCACATTGACTGTCCTTGTACAACTCCAGAAAATGAAAAAGTGTATACATTACTAGCCAAAAAACTTAAATATAAAAAACACAAGTAACTTTGCTGCAATGCACCACCAAAGCAATTCCAACAACTGTAACTCACATCAGTTCACTAGCATATCCCTTCTAGGCATTTTGACCTTGTTCCTGTTACTACAAAAACTAAAGGCACTCAGACTATCTTTAGAAAGTCTTCAGGTTATTCATTTTGAAGAGAAAGTTGTTCTGCAGTTAAACAGTCCAGAGAAGGGCACAAATTTATAATGAAAACAGAGGCATCATTTCTAGGAAGAGAAGCAATCAGAAGCTAAGACAATACAGATTTCCCAAATCAGTCTCCTTTTCCTCCCTTGACTGATCCAATGTTATCAGTATTTTTCTGCACTGCAGCCTAGATCTTATATTCCTCAGAAATGATTTCAAGAGAAACTGATCTTTTATTCTGATGGCAGACACCAAACTGAAAAAGTCCTGTAGTTTTAAGACTGAAGTAAATAAATTAAAATGGATACACCAGTCTAACTACATTAATACGGAAGAAAATATTTCTTAAAATCTATCTTACTTGTTCTGTCTGTAGAAGTCTCTTTCTGTAATGCTTTCTGTGCTGCTTTACAGATCTCCAAATCTGATAGACTTCAAAGAGTTTCTGCCAAAATATAGAGGCAAAGGAAAACAGAGGCCAAAATATTTTTGCAAAATAGAGTGCATGCATCTTATTTGCAGACAATCTCTGTAGTGTTATCTTGTATTTGGTAGAGAGTATCTTGGTAAAAAAATCTATGCTTTATCTTATGATAAAGCCTATGGATGTATATTGACCTTAGATATATCTCAAATGATAAATGATCATTTCTTTAGTGAAGGTTTCCAAGCAGCAAGCATTATCAATTTTAAAGTTGCTTTACAAGTACAAAACACGTTTGGAAGAGCAAGATCCTTCCAGCTTATTTATACTTGCTGACACTTCATCCCTTGGGAAAAGCTACAACTATGCTATTCTTTGTGGGGAACTAATACATTAATAAATAAATAAATAGGATTTAATAGCTACACTTTTTTTTTTTTTTTTTTTTAATCTACAATATACTTAGGTATTATTCATAAACACCTTTAAAAGTTTAAAATTCCCAAACCCTAGAAATATTTACTGGGTAAGTGAAGTAAATTTGGAAATATTTTTTTGTTGCGTGTTACGGAACTATTCTAAAAAAGCAGATCAATGGAGTTTTCAGATACTGCAGAATACTACTTTAACAATGTGATACTTATTGACCAAGCCTTCACAGAGGTTTAAGCAGAGCCTACTTGCATTTGCTTCATCCACAAGTCATTGTACCAGCTCAGTGGTATTTATCTGATAAACAGTAGAGAGCTAGAGTTGGCTTTGTTGTACCACAGCTTATTTGGAATTCTTTTCTACAGCCATCCCTATCCCCCATCTTCCCAAAAGGATTTTGACTTTTCTGTCCAATGAGCAGCTACATTCAGACATTTCCACTTTGAAAGGAAAAATGAGTACAATACATGCAAATCTCACCCCTCACAGTTCAATCACTGTTCCTAAATTTCATTTTCATAGATGCCCACATGCACACTACTGTTTGTTTTCCTATGTGCAACTGGTGGAAGGAGTTGGGAAACTTCCCCCAAAGCCAGAGGTACCCTCGCAGAACAGCTTCACTGCTCTGCAGACTGAAGAGGAAAAGACTTGTCACATTGGGAGAGATGCTGGAGCTAAGGCAGCCCAGTATGCTCCCCATATAACAAGCAGCACAACTAAGAAAAGGCAATGGGCGATAGTGGTGGGTGACTCTCTTCTGGGAGGTACAGAGGCACCCATTTGCTGGCCTGACGCACACTCCAGGAAGGTGTACTGCTAACTGGGGGCTAGTATCAGAGATGTCACCGAGAGACTACCAAGCCTCATACAGTCTGCTGACCATTATCCGCTGTTGTTTTTTCACACGGCAGCAGTGATACAGCCAGGAGCAGTCCAAGGAAGATCAAGAAGGATTACAGAGCCCTGGGAGCAGCGGTAAGGGACTCTGGACCTCAGGTATTTTTTTCATCAGTCCTCCCAGTCAAAGAGAAGGGGTTTGAAAGTGCCAGTTCAATCTGGCAAATCAACAAATGGTTACAGGACTGGTGCCCCAGCCATAGATTCGGCGACTTAGACCATGGAACTTGCGTTGAGAAACCTAGTCAACTGGAAATTGATGGGGTACATCTATAAGGAAGGGGAAGAGCATCTTCAGCCATAAGCTTGCCAAGCTGGTGAAGAGGGTTTTGAAGTAAAGTTACTGGGGGAGGGGAACCTTAATCCACCCCACTGTTACCAGTTTAATGCCAGTGCCAGCAATAGATGCCCAGAGGCTGGAGAAGGATCACAGGTCAGCAGGAGAGCACCTGAAGACCAGCACAAAGTAATTCCAGCCACTCCAGACAGTAAGTCAGCTTCACTGAGGGTCCAACTTAAATGCCTCTGTGCAGGTGCATGTAGAATGGGGAATAAACAAAAGGAGTTAGATGCACACACATCTGCAGGGCTATGATACTATTGGCATCATGGAGACTTGGCGGGATGGCTCCTATGACTGGAGCATTGGAATGGAAAGATACAGGTTCTTTAGGAAGGACAGGCAGGAGAGACGAGGAAGGGATGTTGCCCTCTATAGACCAGCTGGAGCGCGTGGAGCTCTGCCTGGGGATGGATGAGCAGCCCACAGAGAGCTGATGGGTCAGGATTAAAGGGAGAGCAGGGACAGGTGACATTATAGTGGGGGTCTGCTACAGGCCACTTGACCAGGAAGACTGAGCACATGAAGCCCTCTACAGACAGATAGGAGCAGCCTCATGTTCACAAACCTTGGTTCTCAAGGGGGAACTTCAACCACTCTGAGGTCTGTTGGAGGGACAACACAGCAGGGTATAAGCAGACTAGGAGGTTCCTGGAATCCGTTGATGATAGCTTCCTTCTCCAAGTGATAGAGGAACCAATGAGGAGAGGTCTTACACTGGACCTTGTTCTCATCAACCAGGAGGGGCTGGTAGGAAATGTGAAAGCTTAAAGACAGCCTTGGCTGCAGTGTCCATGAAATGGTGGAGTTCAAGATCCTTCGGGCAGTGAGGAGGGTGCACAGCAAGCTCACTACCCTGGACTTCAGGAGAGCAGACTGTGGCCTATCTGCTTGGTAGAGTACCATGGGATAAAGCCCTGGAGGGAAGAGGGACTCACGAAAGTTGGAGGAAGAAGGCTTCATCCGTCGGC